>JAEIFV010000381.1:0-291934 GCA_018904265.1 Lordiphosa collinella
AAAAATCAAAACAAAACTTCTGGGATACTGGAAGGACCTAGCGTAGGTTGTAGATATGATTCAGTAGATTTTGTGGCATACTAGAATTTTTTAGTGCACATCAAGAATTTTGAATAACGGTAAAAAAGTCTCGCACAAGCACTCACTTATACACTTATAACTTTGTCACATATATCAAATGATTTTTATTTTTCTTACCGGTTGGAAAGAAGAGATTTAGGTCTTTAAAGATACCATATATGACTGATCAGGATTTATTTCTTATCTTGGGTATTTACTACGTAAACCATTTTGATTTGTTTTTTTCCCCATTTTTTTGTCTTCAAAGTGACGTTTTTGAACACTGTTTGGTTAAAAGCTAATATTTGTTTTATTGTATAAGAACTACACTTCTTCACGGCTAAGGGCGTTTGCCTATTTTTCTAAAATCGGTCAATAATTAGCAAAGTTATTAAAGTTTTTCGGATAACGAAATTTTTCTAGCAATATGGTGATGAGTCGCGCCATTATAGCACTGTCTGACCGAGAATTTGTTGAGTTTTTAGAGTAAATTATTGAATAATTTTTTTTAGAATAAGTATTGTATAGCCACGAGTACTACTAGCGTACCACTACTACAATGTCCGTCAGTCTGTCCCGCCTGTCTGTCTGTCCGTCCGTCTGTCAGTCCATCCATAATATTAATAAATAGATCTCAGAGATGGTAGAGATAGAGGTTTGACATGTATGGAACATATGCTTCATATGCTTACAAGCAGATCAAGCTTACTTTCAGTGCCCACGCCCCCTCCACCCCAGAATTTAGAAACGTCATATCTTCGGCGGTTTATAAAGTAGAAGGTTCGTACTTTTTGGACATATTTAGTAGTCGGGATTCTTTATCAGTCCTGAAGTTTGGTAGAGATCGGATGAACGATAGCCAAGATATAAGCGAAGAAACCACTGCTGCAGCACAGTAGCAGCATGCTTTGTAGCTACTGGATTACTTTTTCACCAGATACTGATATTGATATAATAAGATTTTGAGAAATTTGTTGCCAACATTTATAACAAACTAAAAGAAGAAAATCGCGACCACCAGTTGAGGTACCGAATTGTTGAGGTTAGGAATTTTACATTTTCTCTAAAAATGTCAATAGTATTGTTATGATTTATTCTTGTTTTCGATTTGTGGAAAAAGAATTCCTCAATTCGACAACGACAACTGGGGTGAATACCATAATTGTATTAGGCAATATAATTGATTTCAGGTTACCTGACCATATCAGCCTTCTTGTTGTTGACAAATTTTCGGTTTTCAAAATTTTACAAGGAAAAAAAGTATTGTTTCCATTTTGGAAGAATTTCCGTAGAATATATTATGGAAAATGGAGTGTCAATATAATGACACATTTCGTGAAATGGAAGAACAAAGTTACATTATAGGCCTTACCGAGGCCTACGACAAGAATGAGGTCGGACAGTTGATATTTTCAATAAATTATAATTATACTATAATAAATGAATAATATGAAAAGACGTGCGCTTTGTTTCAGCCTTTTCAAAGGCTTTTGTTCCGCCTCTGTCCCGTCAAAAAAGCTTTTTTTTCTCGACAAAAGTTGGCAACACTGCATGGCTTGGCAAATATTTTTTTTTTTTTTTTTTTACATATTTTATAGATTGGATATTTCAAAATATCGTCCTAAAAGGATTTTTGAAATTCGAAATACTTAAGAAGATACAGCTCTGTTAATGACCCAAAGTTAGCCGGGCAAAACACCTGCAAACTTTAAGCGAGTTTATCTCGAAACCACGTTTTTTGTGCTGGCGGCAATGATTGCGCCTGTAGTTCTGAACCGATTTTGATGAAACAAAGTGCAATCGACTCAGAATTGTCTCTATTATGGCGCCTAGTTCAATCATAATTGTAAAATTGTTGTCACTATTTTTTTTACGCTCTATCTTTCATTTTTCAATGGCCTCCATTTTGTAAAAAAATCGCAAAATTATTAGGCAACCTTGAGGTGCTCGTCCAAATATCTACAAATCTGCTGGGTGGATTCTGTTCAGCCTACGCCGACGCACAGAGGGGCCTCTGCCAGAGCTCTGACGCAAAAATCAATTTTTTGACTGAGGCGCTTGACACAAGAAGTTAACTTTTTCGATAAAGATGTATTCCAAACTAACCGATCCGAACTTATTTTGAGATCGTGTAACAAATATAGCTTCAAAAACTGTACATTATTTTCAATTCTGTGAGGAAATGTGCAGGTTTGCAAATAACACAAAGTTACAAAATAAAATTGTGGCCAACTATACCACCGATCATTGCCTTTTTGTTCTTATATGAAAAGTATGTTCGTTATTAATAAAAGAAAAAGTTTTAAACGGTGGTTTACTATTTGACGAATTTTTTAACTTTGGTAGACTCCCACTAAAAAGTTTAGAAAATTTTTGACGTCATTTCTTAGATAGCCTAGAGTAATCAATTATCTATCTAAATTGAGTATAATTGATTGCGTTTGTTTGCGTTTGCAGAAGTTATGTCAATAAAACTGACCTAACCTCGCAAAAAAGCGCGTCGCGGTGAAAGAAGACGAGCCCGTGCAGAGATGTTACTTAAAAACTTTTTTACTAGTTATAATTTCTAACTTGCTACCAATTTGTTGGATCAAAAAATGACTTTGGATTGAAACACAAATTATTTTTTTGTTCTTAAAATTTGTTGTCCCAAAAAACTTTTGTTTACAAAAAATTAAAAATTAAATCTTCTCAATCTCTTGGCTTGTAATTATAATTTTCGCACAAGAGAAAGAGACCTACAGTTTAACGCCGAGTCCGAACGGACTCTGTTCAATGCGTAACAAACATCCGGACAATTTTATAATACCCTCTGCAAGGGTATAAAAACCGAACGAAACGAAATATTAGAATTATTATTGTACTCTCATATCTTACTTTTGGAAGCTTTTTAAAAAGAAGAACAAGAACTTTGGAACGCATAGATGGAAACATGACGAGCTGATTTGATTGGGCTTTGCCCGTCCGTCCGTCTGTTCGTTTCTACGCAACTAGTCCCTCAGTTTTGAAGATATCGAGCTGGAATTTTGCTCAGGTTCAACTTTTAGCTGCACACTGCACATATGTCGGAACCGCGCAAATCGGATGGTCACTTCTTGTAGTTTTTTTTTATTAAATTTCCCAATGACACAAGACATGAAGCTTATAAATTAAGTCATTGGTCTCAAAATTAAGTCAGTGGTCACAAAAGTTTCAAGTGTACTTAAACTTCGGCAAAGACGAAGTTAGTTTCGAGACTACACAAAGGGAAAAACCATGTTCGTAAAATAAGATTTCTTCATCTCTTAATAAGAACAGAATGTTCTCTCAAATTTTTGAGAACAAATGTTCCAAATGTTCACGAAATGAGCACAATTCAGCTCACCTTAACTATCGCAGCAAAAAGTTTAACTTGCTATTCAGACTTGCTGTATCCGCACTGGTGAATAGCTTAACCGTCTAAGACTGCTGCCGTCTTTGAGCGCGACAAAGGTCTTGGGCTCTAATCCAGCCAGTCCAGGAAAGGTTTTATTTATACAATAATAATTAATCAAAGCAGCTGGAGTGTTGTACAAGTGAAGCGATGTCTCTGGAGGTGGACCTGGACCTGGACCTGGACCTGGACCTGGACCTGGACCTGGACCTGGACCTGGACCTGGTGGACATGGACCGGGACCTGGACCTGGCCTGGACCTGGACCTGGACCTGCCTGACCGACCCCGGGACCTGGCCTGGACCCCTGACCCCGCCCCCGCCGGCCCCCCCCGGCGGTGGACCTGGACCTGGACGGTGTGGACTTGGACGGTGGTGGACCTGGACGGTGGTAAATCTGGACGCGGACCTGCACCTGGACGGTATTGGACTTGGACGGTGGTGGACCTGGACGGTGGTGGACCTGGACGTCGTAGACCTGGACATCAAATTTTTTTGTAAGTTTAAAAGTGTTCTCAAAAACGGAACATATAAACTCTCATCAAGATTTTGCATTCTCAAAAATATGTTCTTGAAGTGGGAAATTGTTCACGAAGTGAGAAAATCCGTTCATGATTAGTTTTAATGACCGAATGTGCTCATTTTGAGTCCAATATTCACGGTTTTTTTGCATCTGTATAGGTAACTTATTGCGTTGTTTCACCGACAAAAGTGTAAAAAAATTCTCGAATGTTAATGATTTCTGGTTGCACCATTTTGATAGTAACAAATCGGAACAGTTTCTTAAATTTTGCCCTATTTAAGGGGTAGTATTCATCTGTTTTGATAAATGACCAATATGATCCTTATTCGCTCTGCTCCAAAGCAACATTCTAGGGTATGAAAATGTAATTCATATTGCGTCGCACTTTGCCATAAAAATTACAATTGACTTTGAACTCTCGGCTGGCAGCAGGACATTTTCACAATTCTTGTACATTTTTTTTCATTTTGTCAGACAGCCAACAGGGTAAACGAGCAATGACGATACATGGAAACTAACTCAGCCCTCAAGCTCAATGCAGTTGTTGGCTCTGCTTCGTTTTATGACACCAAGAAGGTACACGGTCGAGACGACAATGACGGCAATGCAGCTCCAGATCCACTTCCCGGCGCTCCAAGGTAGAGTCAGAGTTCAGGCCAAAATGTTATGGCAAAATTATGCGGCGACAGTGCCCCTGGTGTGTTTATGGCCCACCCAGGCTCACGGGGCGCCCGGCGACAAACGCACTTTTGCCACACCCAATTGGATGCCCCTTCCCGTTCCTCCCAGAACGGGGAGCACGTAAATTACAATTTATAAGAGCAGCGCTGTGGGCCCTCGACTTGAAGTACTTTTACTCTTTTCCGTGCAGTTGAGCACGAGTTGCATGACAAATATGATTTAAGACGTTGGCCAACCAACCCTTCCCTGAAGTTCGCTTCATTTGTTGGACACAAAGAGTGCTCCGATGCCGATTCCTTTGGCAGATTAATTGCTCCTCAAGTGTATTTACTTAATTAATCGGCGATTTGTGCACTGAGCTTTGGCGGTCGAAAAATTTGTAACTAATCGAAGCCATCAATTATGTTGATAGATTGGCCCCCGGCTAGAGCCGGAGCCACGTACACCAAAGTGCCACGGAAGCGGGAAGTAGTTGGAGTCAGCGGCAGTCACTTTGTCACAGTTGGCAGTTGGAAGCTTACCGCTACATGGCGGTGCTTGTAATTGAATCTAGACATTTGTCAGCCCTAAGGGATTCATAAGTCTGGTCATGCAAATTTCAAGTGAATGCTCATGCAAAACTTCTGAAGTGGCCACAAACAAGCGAACAAACAAAAAAAAAAAAACAGAAACCGTGGCAATTGTGGAGTGGGCAATGGACAGACGTGTGTCTGATCCGAATGCTAGATAAAGTTATTACCCTTTTTATTTTCGGTTCTCGCTGGGATTTGTCCCAGAGTCTGGATGGCCAGTCCGAGTCTCTGTCGCTGCTTATTTCCTGTTGGACACTTTCCGTTTGTCGTTTGTTGCTCTTGGCTTGGTTAGCTGGGTCTTTTATTCTACTCGGTTTTTTATGGCTCACACAATAAGCATCATCAGCAACAACAACAGCAACTACAGTGAACACTCAATGTCATCAGCAGCACATTGTGCCCAGCTTTGGAGACGATGGCCGCATGCCGATAATGTGCGGCCATAAGGTAATGAAAATTTTATCTGATTTTATGGTCCTCTCTCGTATTTGGCAATAGTTGGACACCCCTTTTTTTTTGCTACACTCGAAGAAATGACGAGGTAAGTCCTTCTGTTTACAGTTGGACTTAGCTAAGTTTATTAAAGATGTTGCAGTTTCTGAACAGTTAAGTTTATTTGGATTAGGCTTTAACTTCCACAATTTTCATATCAATTTTGTTATTAGTTTTAGAAAAGTAATTTCTATTTGGCTATCAAATAAACACAGCATTTTTTGTCTGTGCATGCTTTGATTTGGTTTTGCACACGCCCATCCTTAAGGATATCCCCGGAGCTGAAGTCGCATCAAATGATACAATACTTTGTGGTCAACATATGCGCCCAAAAGGTATTGGCTTGGCTACTACTACACTTATTTGATTGAAATTTGAATTGTAACCGAGCGGAGCTCGAAAAAAGGGATTTTCACTTGTGCGCTGCATACTTTTAGGGGCAATCATCGTACTGTACGTGCCGTGGCCAAGCGACAATAACAACGCCTTGTGCCCAGCTACTATTTCATTTTAGATTTTAATCAATTTCTTTTGATGTGACACGTTTTGTGTGTGTGTGTGTGTGGGTGTGTGTGAGTGCTGACATCCTTTGGAGAACCACATAAAAAAGGATTTGCAACATATGCACAGAATGCGGCACTTGCGTTTTTAATGAAGGCACACACAATAGCACAGCAAAAAGCATTGAACCTATCAAAAATCGAGCAAAGTTGTTGCCAAAGATTGCTTCATTATACGCATTATTGTTCATAATTCCTTTTTCTTTTGGCATTTACTGTGCGATTTTGATGAGCAGCGATTGAACCTTGCGAGTCCAACGGGTGGGGGGATGTATAGCACACAAATAGATAATAACCATTAAGGGGGTGGCAGCTGACCCAGTTTGCATTTTAAAAAGGGAGATTTGTTAAAGATTCCTTTGATTTTGTATGACAATTTCCGCTTAATTGGTATGTGAGCTTATCATTTGGTAAGGAAAAACAGAAGAAGCATGACTAGTCACAAAAAAAGAAAGTTATTCTTGAGAAAAAATAGAAAGAAAGTTATTTTTGAGAAAGTCAGCCCTTTATTTACAACATTTTAAAGTATTATTAATCGCTCTGAAAATCACATAAGGACCTTTCAATCAAACTTGCAGAGACAAATGAAATGAAAGAAGAACTATCTTACTTTGAAAGATACATTGGTCAAAAGTTTGGATAAAAAGCATCACTGCATAGAAAAGAGAAATGAGGATTGAAGTGATCTTTTGATATTTTGAAATTGACGTCGCTGTGTGTTGCTAGCCAAAGTCCAATACGATAACCTAACCATTTTTTTGTTCCGCTTTGGACAATGCTAGCTGAGTGATTTCCAACGCTGACCAATAGATGGCTCTTCTTGAAATTTGCTGCCAGCCAGAGCCCCATCTACAAGTTGACGTAACTAGCACGGCTATCGCCAACATGCGACGTCTAGCTACAGACTCTCGCATCCGCACATCTACCGAAACACAACCGATTCTGGTTCACTCGTGTCTACTACGCACACGCCTGTGAACCTGATCGACTAAGTCCTCATCTGAGGCAGCGACAAAGCTTTCAACGCGAAGCAACAAAGTCTTCATCCGAGGCAGCCACAAAGCCTTCAACCCGAAGCAACAAAGTCCTCATCCGGGGCTGCGAAAAAGTCCTCATCCGAGGCACATCAATCCTGGTTCAGTCGTGTTCTACTCGCACGTCCGTGAACCTGAACAGCAAAGTCTTCAACTAAGGCACATCAAAGCTCTCCACGAGAGGTAACTTCCGCCTCCACTGAAGCAACACGAAGTCCTTGACCAAAGGCGACTTTAACCTCAACTTACGCTCCTCAATCAAGGCTCCTCAACGAGAGTCAACATCATTCCGTCTCAGACGAACTTGCTTATCGACGCCCACTCAAAGCAACCACCGGCCAACGAAGCAACCATCAACCTCAACAAGAGACAAAATCAATCCGGCTCAAACGATCTTGCTTATCGACCCCCACTCGAAGCAACCACTGGCCATCGACGCAACTACACAAATCTGTACTCGGTGCATATGCTCAGTACTACGGATTCTTCAGCCGGGTGGCTCAGCGGCTAGTGTGCAAGACCGCTGTGCAAGAGATCGTGGGTTTGATCCCGCCTCGGAACATCTAATGAACATTTTTTTCTTTAAATAAACTATGCACTCGGTCACCCCTCTCTGCTGTTGGCGCCAGCTTTGTAGTAATTAGCCATGAAAAGCTTCTCAAACTGCAGTTCGGACTCGGCGTTAAACTGTAGGTCCATCTCTCTTGTGCGAAAATTAGAAGCGCACAAGCCAAGAGATTGAAAGAGGCTCGGCTTTGGCCCTTTGGGGCTGTGTCAAGCCATTGTACATTTTACATAACTTTCCGTACGTAAGAGAAGTAGTTTTGCAGACAGAATTTTGATGGCAGGCCGGTCAGTTTGTGGAGTGCGTAGTTTGAAGTAGTGCGAGGTAGTTAAATAAGCGTTTAATGAATCATTTTTTCAATCGCACAACCTCCACATATCGGCAGTATCCCCAGATTTAAGATGATCTAAGAGTAAAGATTGTAAATTTAATTCTCGTCGACATACTGATGCTAGTACTGCGCCGTTTTCCATCTTTCACAATCGAACCACGTTTATCTTTCAATCAATCTTATCAATCAGAGCTTGAAGCATTTCGGGGGCCTTGCTTGTAGCCATATGTTTGGTGGTGTTGCCATTAATGTTAACGCCTCCAGGAAGGAACACATGCTGTAACGTCGTCGACATACTGGGAAAGCAGAAGTGGGCTAAGGAGGCATCCTTGCTTTATTTTGCCGTTATAAGAAAACTGATGTTAAAGCTGTCGTCCATCACAAGCAGCAAGTGTTTTCTTCGTAGAGGATTAAACTCATATTCATGGAGCGTATCCCTAATGATTTTAATCGTGAGAAGTTCTTAATACTCCGAAATATTTGTGATATCATGAATCAAACGAAAAACTTTCCGACTTTTCAAACATTCTAATTTGAAAGAAAACGATGGAAAAGTTTCAAAATGATCAATTTTAGTATTTCGTCGTACATTTAACGTATTAATTAAATACCTACTATTTTATATTTACCTGTCTTTTATGTATGCAGGGCATAGTTACCTGAATCTAGCAGATAGTTTTCGCAGCTGTTCCGAATTAGTTAATTATCTTACAACTAGACAGCAGTTAATCTGATTGCTTCCAAACGTGGTGAATCTATAAATAATGAAAAAAATACCCTATCATTGCCAGTCCAAATGGTCAGACTCTTCCTTAAATCAAGTACACAAATAGAAAAGAAACTTACAAATTGTTAAATTTGAATATTTTAAGATTTCCCCAATTCTCGTTTATGCACTTTAATTCGGTTAAGAATAACCAAAAAACGAAAGCACTACTCCAGCTTCTTCTAAACAAAAACCATATTGGTGAGTGTCCCTCCGTGCACTTATCTACCAGATTCCCTTTGACATTATCAGCCAATTATCTCGCACCCATCATCCAGCTACACCCTCATACTCACGTTCCATTGCTACTCCAAACGAAAGTCATAAATAACAACAACTAAACAGTCCAATTGAGCAGAAAGAGTCGATTCCTCAAGCGTACACAATAAATTCCGAACACAAACACCTGCAACTTGGCCAATTATCAACGACCCAGAGAAGTTCCACTTTGGGTAAATCCAATAAACTTCACAATCGAATGCCACATAAATATTAAACGATGATTGAGACCAACATACGAGTACATTCACTCTCTCTCTCCGTGCCGGAGAGAGAAAAGCTTACGAAAAATTACAATTTATTGGACATTTCCGGGTTTGACAAAAATGGACACCGAAAGATTTATGCGTTACTCGGCAACGACTTTGCTGGGAAATTTATGGCCTGGCAATTGTTTGGGTAGAGACTCGATAATAGAAGTGTCCGGTTAATACCTGGTCATTAAAGGTTAAGTGGTCCTTAAAGCCGGCAGAGCTGACTCCAAGCATTTCGGAAACTTCATTATTATGCGGGCACCTCAATTGCATTATGCAGTTACTCAAATTTGCATATCATTTTTGTTTGTGTCCGAAAAACTAAAACTAAATAAATGCCAAACAAAGTCGAAAACTTATCCCAGGGCTGGCCTAACTTTATTATGAGATCGGGGTAGAAGCTAGGGGGGACTGTGCGAAGTGGCTATCTGTGGCCGGCCATCGCTCAGAGAAACTAAAGCGTACTGATTCTGATTCTATGCTGCCGACATGTGTCACTCTGCAGTCCAGCAGGCATAAAGATTGGCGGGCCTCCAACTGCTGCTCCAACTCCTGAGCCTGAGCTTGAGCCCCAAGCCGGGACCGGACGAGCAGCGGCTGTGGAAAATTTGCATTTGCCAAAAACGGTATTGCGGTGGTCGTTAGAAAGTGGTGGGAGTGGAAGAATGAGGTGTGGGTCTGTGGCAGGGAATAGAGGATAGAGTCCAGCAGCTATATGCTACTCCAGCTATGGTCTTCCATCATCGTCGCAGTCGCACTAATTCCTCAGCAGCAATTTATCAACAATAAACAGTTGCAGACATTTTGCTTAGTTTCTGGCCATGTGTGTGTGAAAGTGTGCTTTTGTGTGTGTAAATGACATGCACTGTCCCAAACAGGAATTTATGAAAAAGTTTAAGCTCTGCTGGGGGCAGAAACTGTTTTCAAAATTTTAAGCAGTTCTTAAATTCTCCATGGACTTTAAGCAAACTGTATGAGTTTTGCAATCGGTACCTCTGATGTTATGACTAAATCAGCATATCTAGCGGAATTGAATTTTGGTTCGGGTTCCGGTTCCGGTTCTTGTACGCACCGAATCTTCAGTTTTGGTTAAAGATTCTGCTTTGTTTCCTCCTTTCTGTTTGTTTTCTATTTCGTATTGTGATAATGTCAAATGCAAGTTTTAGCAATGATAGCGTAAGCGCGAGAATTTATCGAGCCCCTGGGCTGAAACGCACTCAAAATCAGCTTTTGATGGAAGTTACTCGCTACACCAAGGAAATCGACCATGTCACTTCGGTATACAGGAATACACCTTTGAATTGTCGAACCCAAGCCGTTTGGAAATGTCGAAGCTGCTCACTGCGCTAACCGCCTGCTAAATGCAAAGTAGATTTAATCCGTATACGGATTTCCTTTTCTATAGTCTAGAAACCGACGTCAGTATATTTATAAAGTTCTTCTAGTTTAGTTCAAAATCCAATCGTTTATTTGCTAGATTCAATTTAATATAAGTTGTATTTAAGCAGTGCAGCAACCTGATTGTGCGACGACGCAACTGGTTGAGACGGCATTCCAATAGTGTTCAGTCCAATGGCCTCTAGTTCTAGTCCCAGAGTAAGTAAAACGCTTAAAATTTAATTATGTATAATTCGGGTTTTTCCAGAAGCAAACTTGGACTGGACGCTAAACAAAATAGAAGAGCTTTGGTTGGTTGCCAAAACATATTCGGGGGTGTCCTGGAAATCTCTAGAGATTTTGGCTTCGGTTGGTTTGCAAATCGCTAGAGAAATCCGTCGGTGTCCCAGAACTTCGAGAGATTTTGTTTTCTTCGAAAGTCTAGTTCGAAAGTCGACTTCGAAAGGTGTGAAAGATTATGGTCCTACTACAAAAACAGTGATATATTGCATGGGTTCGTGAAGTCGCTATTGGTTGGTTAGTTTATTAGCTGGTTTGTGTATTGGTTAGTTTCCCAAAATCTCCCAACAAACTACGAGAGGTTTGAAACTAACCGAAAGAAATTTGAAGGACACCGAGAATTGGTTTTGGGTTGGAATTTGGTTGGAAGAGATTTCTGGGACACCGCCGATTGCTTTGAAAACGCTTTTGACTTTGCAAGTCAGCCCCATAGTCATAGCAGCAGGTATGTAGTTTGTGTGAGCGCGGGTGGACTAGAAAGAGTTTGGGAAGACGGGAGGAAGCAAAAACAGTGCCCAAAACTGTGACCAAACAGTGAACAAAACAGTGGCCAAAGCAGTGACCAAAGAGTGACCAAGACAGTGACGAAACAGTCACCAAAACAATGACCAAACAGTTATCAAAACAATGACCAAAACAGCGACCAATTAGTGTCCAAAACAGTAATCACAACAATGGCCAAGACAGTGACCAAGAAGTGATCGAAATAGTGACCAAAACAATGACCAACACAGTGACCAAGCAGTGACCAAGCAGCGATTGAAACAGTGACCAAATCAGGGACCATACAGTGACCAAATCAGTGACCGAACAATGTCCAAAATAGTGATATAAACAGTGACCAAAGAGTGACGAAACAGTGATCAAAGCAGTGACCAAAACCAAACTTTGTTGGATAGTTTCTGGTGGCACTTTAAATGCTCAAGCCAAGCATTTGGCCCTCGAAGCATTTCCTAAATTTCCCGATTCTCGCCCTCTTTATTTCGCTTACACAAAATCCTGACGATCTGGATGTGCTGACTCCCTAGCAATTTCTCAATGGGTCAGCAACTTCTACATTTTGCGAGCCGGATTTGACTCATCTACGCCTCAACCTGCTAAGCCGTTGGCCGCCTCTGCCAAATGAAGCAACTCTTCTAGCGTAAATGGAGTGTGGTGTATCGCGTCAGGAGATCGGGAAGTGGCGGTCAACTGCTGACAATCACAGCAAGATCACCTGCAGAATCCTCATGTAACTAAATATTTTTAGATGAGTTTTGGATAATCATTCCCCCCAGTTTGGAAGTTGTATATGGTGTTCAAGAGTGAACTTTTTAACCTAAGAGCATCCAGTAAGGAAAGTTAATGTCAGCTAGTATCTGCTTATGCCTAAAGAATAGAATGAGTGGGAAAGAATAAGTATTCTCGCTTATTATTGACTTGCACTCATTTTCCGCAGCATAATTCACTTTTAGATAATCCACCAAATCAGCTTGTAATTTGCTCATTGTAGTACAGCCACGCCCACACCTCCACACTCGTACGCACAACCATCCGCCGTAACGTGGCAATAATCCAATAAAAGCGCAGGAATTTTCGCGCTTGCGTTTAATTTCATTTACGCCTCATTTGTTGCCTGTCATCTGGGATCCTTATTGCTCGCAATTGGCTTATTCGTTTTGGCATTTGCGATTTTTAAATTGACTTTCAATTGATATGCATCTCAGGCGAAACCTGTTGAGATGCGATTCGATTTGTGCTAATGAAATTTCGCATTATTTAGTTATGCTAATCAGCATGCGTTGTTGTTGCTCTTCTTGACTTTAAACTTTCGCCCCTGAAGTGCAACTCATGATGACTTGGCTTTCCCTGGCGCCAGATTGACTGTATCAAACACCTTGAGTCGATGGGCGCCATTTGAATTGCCTTTAATAAACTTGTCGCACTGTTTAACTTTATGAAGATTAATGAGAGCGTGCATGAGATTTCTGCACAGAAAGCCATATAGAAAATTGAAAAGTGCCCGAAGAGGTCTGGACGTAGACGACGACGCAGGAGGACAAATGTTATAATAAAAGCACATTTCACTTGTTTTAATGACGTCATTACGTGGCATTTACCAACCACCCACAGTGTCTGCGTCTCTAGTTCGGTCTGTCGAAGTCAGGACGTTAATGTGTCCAATAATTTAATTTTAAGTACCTTGCAAAAAAGAAATACGGCCACATTTTTACAGACAATTTCCCTTAATGGCAGGACAAGAAACTACAAAGCAAGTCGAACCTGCGGCTGCTGTCGAAGTCCTGGCAGCCCGTGCACGTGCAAGGATCGCCAGGCGAAGGTAATTGCATGGAAAAAGTCAAAGTTGTGCTGCTGCAGTCTCTGTGTCTGTGTGTATGTCTGTGTGTGTGGGGGTAATTGAAAATTTAATATTTATTTCGCAGTTAGTAAATCAAAGTTTCAACACAGTGGATAACATGGGCATTACATATTCATCATACGCCCCGTGTGCCCCAGTTGGGGGGGAGACTCATAAAGAAGTGAGCGAGCACATGTGAAGAGCGCCCAGTCGCAGGCTATAAATCAAGTCAACCTTTTGCATGAGTTTCACTTTCTTTTATTTTCCCGTTACCAGCGTCACCCACTCCCACCCCTTAGCCATGTCTTATGAGTCAGCGGAAAAGTAATAAAGTCAAAGTGGGGACTATTATTATTATGCTTAAATGTAATGTGCTCGTACATGGATTAGTGTTCGATAATGCTGGGACCCAACTGTTGCCCGCCGGGCATATGTCAGGGCGCTCTGAGGTGTAAGGTCTGACAAAAAACTGTACATTCATCTCTCTGGCAGCACTTTAACTGCAAAATCATAAATAACATCATGTAAATAGCTTTTATCTAACAACTCGTCAGAGCGGAAACGGCGTAACGAAAAAAAAACCTCGAAAAGTTGCACAAAAGCCATGAAGGACTGAGGTCCCGGTACTTCGGCTCGCTGCTGCAGTTCGCATCAATTAAACCTAAATTGTTGCAGTTGTTAACACGCAACAAAATTGTCTGCTGCACTGCAGCTAAAAAAGTCGAAAACAAAACTGTCAAAAAACAAGTGAGCAATGTGTGGCAGGCGAGAGTAATCGACCATGGGATATCGTGCAGATATCGAAAACGCACCGCCAGAATCTCTGCTAGCTGGCATTGATCACAAGTATTGAAGAATCTATAAATTTGGATGAAGTGTTCTTAAGTGGTTATTGATTATATGAAATATGGTTCGAAAATTCGTAAATTGATATTTACTTATTAAAGTGATTCGGTGAAGGTCTACGCAAAATATGGCAAAATATTAGAAAACCATCGGCAAAAAACTGTGGGAGATATGACTTTTTTCCAAACTTGATCAGCCTGCAAGTAAGTATAGGAAGTTTTTCTTACCATCTCTGAGTACTGTTCATATGGACGGAAAGACGGAAGGCAGACAGTCGGACATGACTATATCGACTCGGCTGTTGATGCTGATCAAGAATATATATACTTTAGAGGGTCGGAGATGCTTCATTCTGGCTGTTACATATGGTACTTTTTCACAAACTTAATTTACTCTGTGTACCTCTGGTACAGAGTCTTATTGCAGAAGTAAAGCAGAAATAAAGTTTTGCTGCAAAATTTGTTTGACAATTTTACTTTACTTCTCGTTAATTCGCATCTGGATACAGACCTTAAGGTTTAAATTTGAATTTATAATCCCGATCTCGACTTTGCTACTTTTGAGATCAGGTAAAATCAACATTAAGCTGGAAGATCCAGTAAGGCTTGATGCAGCTTACATTAAAAATGTTGGATACCGACGCGTCGCGACGGTCCTCTAGCACGGGCAATTAAAGCTCAAATGAACACGGCCATTACCGATAGACTACAATTGATTAAAGAAATCTTCAGCTGATGGATGGTTCAGCAACGTGAAGTTTCTTCACACATTGACTGATTTGAGGTAAGCGTTTACCTTGTCGGTAAAAAGCAATCTCGGAATGGCTGGCAGTGCTTGGCGGATATCTCTAGACAGTAAAATCATTGCGTTTCCAAATCATTTCGAATCATTTCTCATAGTGCTTTCCATGCGCATTAGTGCGCCATTGTGGACTCGTCCCAAATATTGATTTTGAACGCTAGTAAAACTGTTGTCCTGGCGGAGTATTTCGCAATGTTTAATGGCAATTTTAAAGCTGAATGAGCTGTCGCACAAGCAGTGGCCTAAATCAATGACATGAAGAACGTCTACCCAGATCCACCAAGAAATCAATTTACTATTTCCATCATCAATTGCCTTCGTTTATATAACATTGACTTCCCTATTTTGGGGGTTCAACATGGGTACATTCGATTGAACAGATTAGTTTAAATCGTCTGTCTGTTTTGCATATTTCGCATTTTTATTGGCCGGTTGGCCTACTTACGAGATGTGTTCAAAGGAAAAAGACAGGTATGTATACTTAGAGGCCTGTGTGCAATTCCCGGAGGTGTACAGGATCACTTAAAATGGTTGACAACTCATTCTCAAAAGTAAAGTAAGGACTCCTTCATTAGCAAAACTTAATTTAACAGAATTTTTACGTCTTAAATCCTGCCAGTCAACTGAACCGAACCGAGCCGCTTTGTGGTTCGGTTTGAGTCTCGGTTTATAAGCTGAAATTGGCATTTCGGTTTTGCTCAATTCGGTTCTAAGACGTTTTGCATATCTGCCTTAAAGTGTAGAGAATATTTAGTAGGTATATAGTGTCCTCCGTTTCAAACTGACCGAAGACACGATTGTTTTTATTGATATTATTGTTTTTTCACTAAGATTGCTTAAAACTAACAAATATTGGTTTGATTATAACTTAAATTTTGCATAGTGACTTCCATTAGATATCTCAATGTTTCGCTCTTGAGACTCCGGCATCGACTGATGCACACACACATATAAACGAAATCGCTAAAGAGCGGGCTAACAAGTGTGACCGCTTCTTGTTTGCTTATTATTGCATACGTCTTCTGTACTATTTCCTACAGATATACCAAAGATGTTCTTATTTTGAAGAATGATTTTCGCTTTGTTTTAAGCAAATTGCTTGACAAATGTCTTTGGTAATCAGGATTATTCATCGATCCGCCAAGGGAATGGCAAAGATCGAAAGGACGAAAGTCGAGTTATAAGGAAAAAAAACAATTATGGGCAGCACCGGTCTCAACGGTGATGGGCAGCACTTCACAGATACAAAGTATGTTATAGTCGGGCTTGACCGTCTTCTTTCTTGTTTGTCAAGACTCTGCGACGAAATGGATGGTGGGCTGTGAATTAAATACAAAAATCTGATGGTAGTTGTTGCGATCTTTTGTTAGATTTTGGTGCTCACCGCTGCCAAAGTGAAATTTTCATTGTTTTTATTGGTTTTTGTGTCCGTTGATCTCTGTTTGGATATTCATAAACCTCTCATACCCTTCGTACCCTGTAGAAACCACTTGGAAATTGGTAAAACGTCAAGTGTAAAATGGCATAGAACTGCATAAAGCCGCAGCTGGAAAAATGTTTCCTCCCAAACCAGAGCGGACCTTTGAGTGTACTTCTGTCATGGGATTTATTTTATATGTTTTTTTTTTGGCTCGTCCCTCCATTCGGTCGGCGGACGCAACAGCAATTACGGCGCTTGAAATATTGACAATTACTTAAATTTATCTTTTCTAAAACGCCGCGAGTGCACCTCAGCCATGGGGCGTTCGTCAATCAAGCGGCAGACAGGAACGCTCCACGCGTGATATATTTGAAGAGGGCCACCAGGAGAGCGCAGGCATCCACCTAGCCATGTTGATGCATTGGCCTGTGTAATTTTTGCATATTTCGAAAGCCAAAAACCGTGGCGCTGCATTCCACGCGACTGCTCTCACCTGCGGAGTCGACTGAATGAACGAATGAATGAATGAGCGCATGAATTGCGGTGGCCGGCGCCAAATGCTGCGAAATGGCCTGGAAATGATTTAAGGCGGAAATTGTGGTCAGGACAGAATTGAAATTTATGTAGCAGGTAGAACCGACTGCGAGTGGCAAATTTATCATTTATTTGCCATTCATTTAAAATTTTGGATTTCGGTTAGCTTCGACATGGCAACTAATTAACTTTAAAGGCATACAACAAATTCTTTTCACCAACTATTTTTGTCGCTTGGCTTCGTGTAATTAATCACTGTCTGCCCCGAGTGCAACGTGCTAACAAATTAACACTAGCGGCGAGCAGGGGGCTGCCGACCAGCGGGGTGTGGGGGGACGGCCAGGCAACAAAACACGGCATCTAGAAACTTCAAAACTCATTTTTGGCCAGGAGAAGAAGCAAAAAAAGATGGGAAATTGCAATTGCGATATTTTGAAAATGCATTTTTCATTTCAGCCAAACGTATGAGTTACAAAAAGTCATTTGCTATGCCAGCTCATTAGACAGACAGTCAGTCTCTCCAAAAACTAAGGGCCTCCTCACTGCCTGACTGACGGATGTGTGCGAGATGCGAATTGTGAAGTGGGAAATGTGAAATTCAAGCAGCGCATGGCAACTATTTCCATCTGCAGCGGCTGTTGCTGCCGTGAGTGAGAACCAAAATAGACACCAGGTTGGCCAACCAAGGCGATTCCCTTACCATCATCCATTGTCCAATGCTTTAAGAGCTAAGCCCAGCCCCATCATCAAAATCATCATCAGCATCAACAGCCGCATCATCGTTTTTATTGTGTGGGCATTTTTATGAGCATTTTCAATGCTGTGCAAAAAACACAATAAAATCAATGAGGTGTGTCTGTGTCTGACGAGCAGCATTTGGTCTCCTTTGCTGCACCTCAGCACCACAGGCAGGGCAAACAATTGGTTATCTGATGGATACACAGCCCCACACACTCACACTCACACACACACACATGGACAGACAAGAGCTAAACAATCAAGCACAGCCACCTACAATGCAATCAACGATGAGACTGAGATGCGAGCCTCCACCCCAAATTGGGGTAAGCTTGATGCCCATTCAGAGCAGCAGTGTTAGAGACTCGGATTCCAAATGGGAATATAAGACTTGTGGAAATATGCTTAGACTTAAAAGACAACAAACCGGATAAAGGAAACCAGAAAAAGTTTACAAATTGTTGGGAAATTGCTAATTGGTTTGAGCCACATATCGGTACTTTTCAAAGGGCGCATTCAGCAGATAAGCTTAGAGCTTAGAGCAGTGATTTATTATCATATGGCGCAAAATCTATTTCAATAATGTTTGAGCATTCTTGTAGGATAGTACGACCCAAAACTGAGTCGCTTTCTGCTGAGCACTGTCCTCATCATCCACTGAATTGCATTGCAGCTAATATAGAAGTCGTATTGCTACTAATGACAGATTTTTCTACTTCTGGACCAGAAGCCGGCGCGTCGCTATGTACTGGGCATAGGCAAAGTCTCAAAAGCAGCGCAGTCGACTCGCACACAATATAAACTCGTCGTGTTTATTCGGTGCGCCTTGGCGTGGGGCCAAGGCCGCTACCCTATGGCACTCCTGCTAGTATGTATTTTGTGCTCGATTCAGCTCCATCAAGAACGACGGAAAATGTCCTGTCGGTAAGGAAACTGCGCACCAGGTCAAAGAGCTGTGGTGGGAGGAGTCTCTTTATCTTGCACAGCAAACCATCATGCCAAACTCGATCGAACGCTTGCTTAACATCAACGAATACTGCCACGACGTACTCCTTTGCATGGAACCCTTCCAGGATAAAGTTAGTTACCCTGTTTAACTGCTCTGGAGTTCCGTGCGACCTTCTAAAGCCAAATTGAAAGGGCGGAATCTGATGGCTGAGCTCATCCAACGCTAGTATTCTACACGGCAATGACCTTTCAAAGATTTTCGACACCGACGAAAGCAAGCTAATTGGGCGGTATGATTCGACCTCTGAAGGACTTATCCGGGCTTTGTGGATCATTACGATATGGGCCTTATTCCAGTCGCAACACAGAGTTGCAGAGCAAGACCAGGAACAGAATGGCTTTGTGATGAAGTGCCTTCAGCGTTTTGTTGTCTACCCGATCTTCTCCAGGAGCTCTTTGGGAATTAAGCGCTTTGATTTTTTCTTTCACCACCGTAAAAGTTATCGGAAACACTGGCAGTTTGAGCTGCCCAGGGGTATCAAGGACACGTTCCACTCTCCTTATCCTAGATGCAGGCGAAGTTGATTGCGGCGTAAATCTCTGTTCGAGATTTTTCGCAAACTCTTCAGCCCTATCCCTGGGAGACTTCACCCAGGTGCCATCACTCTTTCGGATCGGGAATTTAGGGGTTACCTGGCGTTTGTATCTTCTGATGAGAGACCAGAGGGCATAGTTGGTGCTCACATCTGATGTGACTCGCTCAAGGAATCGATCAGTTTCCATCTGCTTGTGTCTGGTCAGCAGCTTTTTAACTCGGTTTGACACTCTACGATAGACTCTATCAACGATGGGGTCACGGGTACGAACATATTGTCTCCGGAGTCTTTTCTTAATGAGGAGTAGAGTGTCAAGAGCAGGAGGAAGGCAAGGGCTTGAGCTTGAGAATTGAGCGCAGCTGCATGCACCTTGTTGAGGAACAATGCATATGCATCCTCGATGTCCTCTGGCAGAGCAATTTCCAGATTTAGGTCTAAAGTTAGCTCCAGATCTCTGTGAAAGGCCCTAATATCTGTTCCAGAAGGAAGTAACTTGGCTCTGGGTACCGTGTTTTGAGTTGATCCTGCCATTTCAACCACTAGTGGAAGATGCTCCGAGCTTAGAGCATAGTGGGTCTCTATCTAAGTCCATTCAAGATTGCAAAATCAATAGCACTCGGCGTGTTTCGTTGAGCATACGGGTATTGTGTTGCTTGACCTGTGGCTAGGATTTGAGCAGACGTGTTGTTTATGGGTTCTTGAAGTCTGTCTTGCCTCACAGGGGTCAGCTGGAAGTAGAAGAGCTGCTGTCGAGCAAGGATCGCAGCACCTCCTCTGGGAGAGTTGCTTGGATGGTCGGCCTTATGTAAGTCATATCCTGCTATGTAAATGGACGAGTTATACAAGACTCCCACCTTTACCTTTTATTCCATATTCCATGATCAGTTTGTCCGCCCTGACTTTGCTGAGTATCAATAAGTGCGCTCCCTCAACTGTTTTCTTACTTGTTACCTATTCATACGTTATTATTATTATCCTTGCACATACACACACAGGCATAAGCTTGCGTAACACGTTATCCTGCCGCTGTCCTGCCCGCTTTGTTGAGCACTTTGCCAGCCGAACAAAGAATGTGCTTTATTGGCACTTTTTGCACAATTGAAGCCTCCTGCCGTCCTCCCCCCCACCACGGCAGCAGTAAATGAGCGTGGCAAAGCCGGAGCTAGCTAGGTATACACCAGGAGTTGCTGCCGCTCCTGCTTCGTTCTCATTGTTGCGCTTTGGCAACAGCCGGTTTTGATGTGTGCCACGCCCCCCTCTTTGGAGCAGAAGCCTTGGAGGTGGCGGAAGTGGAAGGCAGCTGTATTAGGTGAAGAGGAGGACGTGGACTTTAACGAAGCAAAGGCAAAAGGATAAACACATTCATGGTGTGCAATCGATTGGCATAATGTGAAGCATTTTATTAAGGTTATCAATCGGCTATGAATACGTGGCATAGGTGTAGGTGTGTGAGTGTGTAATGCCTGTGTATTGGTATGCCACGCATACGTGTTGTTTGTTTGCCGAACAAACACAGCGGTGACGACGCGCAACGACGAAGGACACCAGCGGCATTGCCCTTATCGTAAGTGACGCATAAAACGTTCAACGTTATGAATTATGCGGAAATTATTAGAAAGCATTTAAGCGGAATTATTAATGAGAAAAATGAGACGACAAACTTACAGACGGAGGTGTCATGTCGTTGGCGTTTACTTTTTCAAGGAATTGGGGCCGACAATATAGAAGTGTGGGTGTGCGTGGCCACTAAAAGCTTAATTATACGTTTTTATCTAAAAGAAAGACGTGTTTTTTTTATGAAGAAAACTACGTGCCTTTTAGAAATATATCTTAAACTTGGCTTCAATCAGGTTGTGTCAAATTAGGCACCAAGACATGCAAAAATGAAAATGGATTGGGCCACTTTCAACAAGACAAAGCGTCACGAAAAGTCGCTTTGATCCTCTTGTAACAGACTGAGACTAAAACGGATGAATCAAATATTACTAATTGATTCATTCTTGAATTTTTAAAAATTTCGCGCTTGAAATTGAGCTAAATTCGTTCTGTTTGGTGTTTTTAGGCGAGGAGGGTGAGGAAAAGTTACTGAGAGAGGAGAGCAAGCACATTTGAGAGAATAGCTATGAACCCGCTCTCACTGAATCGTTTTTTTTTTGGGGAGAGGATTGTGTGGGGAAACAATCGAGTGAAGAACGCTGGCGTCAGTTTATAATATAAACTTTGACGATGCTCAAGGCATTGTAGATGTGGTGCTGTTGTCTAAGCGGTGGTGTCTGTGAGTGCAGTCTTTCGGGGTCCCGAGTTCGAGTCGCAGTAAAGGTAAGCAAAAAATAAATTAAACAAATAGAAATAATCCACAATAAATGGAGTGGGGAGGGGTGGTGTGGTTGGTACCAACCCCTCACCGCCCCCAACCCAAAATTCCCAGGCAGTCCCTCAACCTCCGAAATCATCCTAAATTCCACTACCTCCCCCCCTCCCCCTCTTCTTTTTTAACACAAGAATTTTTGTACCCGACTTGGATCAATAATCTCAGCTCTTGGATCAAGAAAAACGGGATCAAACATTCATACTTGGATCAAGAATTTCGTTCTTCGATCGAGAATTTTCACTATTATCGAACTATTGAGTGCGAAAATTCTTCATCCAAGTATGAAATTCTCAATTTTTTTCTGAGTGCGTCAGTCGATCGCCGCACGCTCCGCCTTTGCTGTCACTACCTAATACACCTGGCTTCCCGGGTCGTCCCCAGATACCAGTTCGTTCGGTTACGAAACATCGGCGTAGCGCAGTGGCTTTACAGATTTTCCATTTTCTAAAACAAACCATTAACAACTCTTTTCCTGTAGAGTGCGGCTTTACTTAAGAATTCAACTAGTTGAGGCCAACCTTCGCCATTGAGCATTCTCAATACCTCAGAAGCGATAAAAACTCCTTGCCTAACAGCATTGTTCTATACTCTCGCAAGATTGCACATTTTCCGATGAAGTGGATAGTATCTTCTTTTTCCTGCCAATTGCACAGAGTGCAGTTTGTACCGGTTCGCGTTATATTCGACATGAAATTAAGTCACAGGAGCTCGCCTCGTGCCATGAAGATCAATCGGATCGGACTTGCGGTGAATGCCTCGCTAAAATAGTTTCTTTCTCCAAGATCGTAGTTCAGAACTTTGAAAATCTCCCTTTCAGCGCTTCTTCTCGTCCAGAGACTCCATGTCGAGCAGTCCTCGAGATTCAGCATTTCATCTTGGGTAGCTGCTAGGGTTTCCCACTCTTGGAAACACTGCTTTCTTTCGATGCATGTATGTATTGCCAAGATCTTTGGTAGCCTATGTTCCTGCATGCTCATAATCTTTTGCATGTAGCTGAAGTGCTGGTCTGCAGTATATAGATGCGGTGCTAGCCCAATCTCTAAGTACAGCATTCTATTTGGAGTATTTGGAGGTGGAAACGCTTCTTAATAAAGTAACTGAGCAAGTTTTCAACGTGTTCATATTTAATTACGCCCCACACTTCGGCTCCGTAGCACATTATCGACCTTAGAGCAGCGCAAAATAGTTTGTACTTGGTGCTTATGGACACTTCTCGTTTGCTTAGAAGGCATTTCCAGGTGCAATTAATTGCACTTTTCGAGTCCTTCAGATTTTCTTTCAGTTGATACTTAAATCTGGCGTCGCAGTGAATTCATACGCCCAGATATTTATAGGTGTTGACCACCTGAAGCTCTTCATCCTCCAAATTGCCATTTTCGCTTGCAGCCAGGCTCCTCCAGGGCTTTTTGAATAGTTTTTTTGAATGTCAAAACTTCTTACCAGCTCTTAGATCTGTTTGTTCTTATAGATGTTTGTTCTATGTTTGTTGGTGCTGATCAAGAATATATAACTGTTCAAGCGGTGCTGAAAAAAGTTATGAGAGTTCAAGTGGAGTCAACTTTTGAAAAATCGAAAAAGCAGTTTATCGATAATATCTCGATAAATATTCGATAGATTTATCAGTTTTTCGAGACTCACACTAAAGCGACGATGCTGTCCAGAAAATTAGAAACCTCTCTACCACTCACCAAAAACAACCAAATAACCATTGTCTGTTCTCCAAACTTATATTTTTCAGAATATCGCTTAGTTAAATGAAGGGCCCCAATAAGTAAGGCATCCCCTTAAGGCCTATGTAACATACCTGCCTTGGGCACAAAATGGCTTTTAGAAAGAGTTAACAAAATATTGTTGTTGCTGCGTTTATATTTTGAGCCTGGATTTATCTATCCCCCTCCGCTGATCTTTCCAGATTTACACCAAAAGTTGTGGTACTGCTTTACAACTTCTCATACACTCAACGTGTTGTTAGTCAATTGCTCTATTAAATTAAAGTGCATCTCCCCAGTCCCCACCACCCCCTCATGTGCATTTGTAAATTTACAATGCTCGACCAATGTTGTTGATGTTTTGTGTGTTTTTACCTTTGAGCATAAAATGCACAACGCGTACAAAAACCCCAAAAACAAATTTTGGTGGCAAATGAAATGAACAGCGTCACATTGAATGAATGGGGCGGGGTAGTCGGAGGTGCAGGCGTATACTATATGTAAGTATGTGTGTGTGTGTGTGCGCACTGAAAAATACAATCAAATGCATTGAACTGGAAAAGCGGCTAGCAAAAAATAAATACACATACTCGCATTTGTGGGCGTTGCTGGCTGCACACAATTGGATTAAAATTTACACGCCGTCCTGGTTGAGGCCACACGCAATTATCGGAAAAGGGGGAGCCGCGGTGAGGACTGGCGGACTTCGCGTGACTGCGTTAATGTGCTTAACAATAAAATGCAGCGCATTAATTGATAACGCAAAAAAAAAAAACGCATTCAATATGTTATGCAAAGCAGAGAGCCCATTTAATCAATAACAGAATGTCAAGCCGATTTATAAGTATAAATATGAATCTGGATTGTGTCGGAAGTAGCTGACAAAACATAGAGAAGTTTTGAAGAACAAGTTTCTTTACCAATTCGTAGACATACAGCCATTTTGTCAATTCCACTTACACAAAAATTTTGTAATTTAGAGACCAAATCTAGTACAAAAACCGGTTTAAGTCACAAAACTTTTGTGGAAGTGGAATTAAGAACAAGGCTGATAATCTGAACTCTCGAAAAAGTATTTTGTTTTGGTGTGGAGTGATGAAACAGACTACCCGATAAACCCACTTCTTAATTTACCACTAGATTGTCTGACTACTTTGGTACGGTAAGTGAGTTTTTTTGGTCCTCGACATGTCCTTAAGCCATGACCAGCTGTTCTTAAGATTTTCGCTTCAATTAGTTAAAAATGTTTCTATAGTTATGAGTGGGTGTTATTAGAAATCCACAACATCACCTATCCAGAATAACTAGATTCCCATAAAGGCAAGCTTCGAAGTGAATTACTGTGTGGGTCTCGGGTAGAAAAAATAGCTAACTAACAGAAAGTTTCGCTAATGACACATATGGGCACTCCAAATTGGCGTTTAGGGTTATCCAAAGTTAGTCGATGTCAACAGATTCACACAACACTTTCACATACATAAGTACATATACTATGCATCGTTTCTGAATCAAATTTAACTAGTAATTAGTGGTGGAGAACTATCGATGGCACTATTGTCACTATCGATGATTTTAGTGCCAAGTCTATCGTCACTATCGATGATTTACTATCGTCACTATCGATGATTTTAGTGCCAAGTCATCGATAGTGACGATAGTGTCCATTTGACAGTCAATTAAAAAGTAAAAACCGCCCGCTGAGTCCACAAATCAATGTCAAACATTAGTTGGTGGTACCTTTTTTCGAGAAATCGCGAAGAAGCTAGTTTTTTAATTCGAAAGAAAATAGAGTAAATCTTAAGTTGTGGCTTATGGATCTGAAAATGGACACATTTTTTAAAAAGGTAATTGAATACACTATTATTCATTACTACACAACTTTTTAATCCGACGGTGAATTTCGAAGCTATTGAGGCCTATATTAGAAACTTTGCTTCAAACTCATCAGTTTCTGGAAAAAGAAAACAGCTTGTCAACAAATGTAGTCGATGTAGTTTATTCAAACTCAAGAGACTCAAAAACAAAAGTATTATCGCGGTAGTTTAGATAACTGATGATAGATTCACCTTACCTCAAAAACCCAAACTGTTTCTGTTAATAGGTTAGCTTAAATTGCAATTAAACTAAATTAGTAATGGCAAACGAAGTTTCAAGTAAATGCTCTCCCTCACTTTAATTTCGATTTAGTTAAAACGTTGGGAAAATATTCGTAACTTATTGTATTATTAAAAAAACTGAGTCTTTGTCATTTCAAATCCCATTTAAATAATAAATAACGTTGTTGTGGATTATTAGCTTATTGTTTTTATGTAAAACTTACCTTCTTGTTTTTTAAGACCAATTTGTTTAAAATATTACACTATCGATAGTTATCGATGGTGTCGACTATCGATAGCTTTCCACCCCTACTAGCAACTTACATACATTTAACGGACGGCGTTGTTTTATAAAATGAACACCCAACAACAAATGACCTATATAGAGTGCTCAATGTTCTTCATGCTGTTATATTGAGGTAAGCATTACCCAAATTTTAAGGTGTGATATGTGCTTCGATCAGCTACCTACTACCTAAAAACTATACCTTAAAATCTATAACCATTTTGTGCTCACCTTATAAAAAAAGAATATCCGTTTTTTATGCTATCTCCTCCGTCAGTATAAAAAAAAATCCTCACCAAACTTTGCACGAAGTGTTTTGGTACAAATAAGCTGCACATTTGTCGGAAAAGCTTCCAAACTTTGTATTTCTTAGTTTACTATGCTTCTCCATGATTCCACCAAATTTGGTCGAAGTCGGACATCTATATAGTGTAGCTGTCATAGAAAAGTAACGCCTAAAAAGAAGTATCAGTTTGAAAAACTTGTTTTTCAATGGAAATGTCCTTAGAATTGGCCTGTATTTGTTTTATATGCTCCCACACTATTCTACAAAGTTTGGTCAAAATTGGATGACTATAGCATATAGCTGCCATAGGAACGATCGGTCTAAAGACTAGATCTTGTGAAAAAAAAACTTTTTTGTTTTCAATGGAATCGTCCCTTACGTTGGCATATACTTATTTTATATACTTTTACACAATTCTACAAAGTTTTTGTCAAAATCGGATGACTATAGCATATAGCTGCAGTATGAATGATCGGTCGAAAAAGACGTTCTAGTAAGAAAACCTTTTTTGTTTTAAATGGAATCGCCTTCAAAAAATGTACATGTTAGTTTGTTTTGCTTATCTATGATTCCACTAAATATGGTCAAAATCGGACTTTTATATAGTATAGCTCCCATGGAAAAGTTAGGTCCGAAAAGTAGGCTTATTTAGAAAAGCAAACTGCAAGGGTATACAAAAACTTCGGCCGAGCCGAAGTTAACTTTCCCCTATTTTTAACTATCCCTTAAGAGCCGTACCTATGGTTATTGGCCAACGTTGGTCCTCGATGGAACAAGGAATTATCCTTTCAACCTCGTTTATTACCTTTTTTATTGTCCTTTTATTTAAATCGAACGTATGTGGGTTCATAAAACTGATCACGATAAGAATCCTTATAACCAAATCCAGTCGGTAGATAATAAAAAGTAGCTCAAATATATGCATGTCATATATATATAAACAGTAATCATAATTAGGAAAATAAGCGTGGATTTTAGGCTTTGCAGAGCCAAAACTGTAACTGAACGTTAAAGTGGACATCGAAAAGCCCACTTGCACATCCTAGGGTTAAAGACGCATAAAAATTGACGCCTGTTGGATGCTTGCTTTTATTATTAGTATATCTATAAATATCTGTCTAGACCCTAAGAAATAATCATGAAGATCTCTTTATTCACAGATTTTGACGCCTAGTAATTGTAATTATAAGAGAGGAGAAAAATAAAATAATCCACTTCAATTTTTTTCGAGTTTTCGTGAGTTTTTTAGACGAAAAAAATTTTCATAAAAATCGGTTTTTGCCGATGGTTTCCTTTATAGCATTTCCAAATGAACCATTAGCAAAAATGAACAAACCGAAAAACTCTATTATTAAAATACAATGTATACCAGATTTTCCTAAAGCTTATTCGTTTTCCAAACGATCGAATTTCAGCCGGCTCGTAGTCATTTTATGAGTGCTCATAACTTAAAACAGGAACAAGCAGCACTGCAGAGACTAGCTGATCGATTATAGTGCTGTTTCAAGTACCTCTCGGTTCTAACATCAATAGTCTTAGCCCATTGACCAACAGCATCGGCAGCTGCCTCTTCATGCCAGCACTGCTATAACTGCTTGGGAATTCCAAAGCAGGGTAGATGCAAATACCGAAACGTCAAGTTGACAGAAGACTTTGTGTTTGGAATTCCCAAGCAGTAAGAGCAATGCTATAGCTGGGTACATGGGTATACAAAAAGGCTAAGCGAAAATTGAGAACTAGTGTAATGAATCGCATCAGAATGTGCCTTTACTACATGGAATACTCTCTAAACATTCGGTTCATTCATTCTAGTGATTCAAAGGTTAATCAATTATATAATTTGAACCGTACTGGCGGACTTATTTATCATTTCTTATGTTGTCCACCGCCATTCTAACTCTGGCACCCACTGAAGAAACAGACGCCACCATAGTAAAATCTAGCGTTGCCTTAGCTAAACTGTCACCATTTGTGTAATAAACTGAATTTTTGCTGTCAAACTATGGTGCTTTAAACTTACTGCCAGGATTTATTCAACTGGGACTAGTCTCGTATTGTTCGTCTATATCTAGCTCTAATTTGACATTACGCTAATGATGCTCACGTTGCAGTTGATGCGTATTAAAAACACTTTTGGAATGAGGCCAACAAATTTTGGCTCATTTTATTTTGGCTTAATTTCGTTTTCATTTTTAGTTAAATGCATTTTGCATGGCCAAAGCGTTAAATGATATGATTACCCCAGAAATCGAGCATCAAAACTCATTTCCCCCTCCTTCGATCTATGAAATAAGCATAAAATAATATGCATTCCATATGAAGGCAGCGGCTCAGGCCATGTGGAAAAACAAAGGGCGCCAACTCTGAGGCAAATAACAATTTATTACATCAATAAACTTTTTTCGGCGTGTGGCTGCTTCAGCCCTAAGGTGAAATAATACGAAAATTATGCAAAAATTTGCCTTAAACATAAAAAACAACGTTGATTAGATTGAAGGTGAAATGAGATTTTTACCGCGGTACATGGAAATTTATGCTTTTTGCGAGTTTTACGATGAGATCAGGCAACAATTTTCTAAAGGTAGCCATAAATTGAGGCTTCAATTAATCGAATTTTGTCAACCAGCCGCTTAGTGGTTGTGGGTGGCCCACAAATATGCAAAAATAGATAGATAATCATAAATTGTAATCAAATTGGCATAATGCAAACAAATCTCACCACAAGCGAGTCGTAAAAATTTGTTAAACCGATCAAAATGGCTTCTGATGCCGATTTGTGTTGCGCCATTGGAATTTTATTTATTTATTTTCGAGCGCACAAATTGATTCCTCCACCAAGTCGGCAAAGAAAAGCAGGCGGAAACTAAATCAAAAAGCCCCGCCGAAACCATAAAAAACGAGAGCGAGAAGTGCACGCGATAAGTTGCAAAAAATTACACCATCAACAGCAACCCTTTTGGCCTCAGCCCGAGAGAAGGTGGGGCGGGCGCTGGCAAATCGCACGTAGTATTTCAGCATCAGCATCGACAAACGGCAGAATGGCTTATCCCGGGCAATGAAAATTTATACAAATTCGAAAAAAGTGACAACATTTTGCTTTTATTGGCCATTAAAACGACTTAGCGACTTGGCGGACTTCGTAGGAGATCGCGTGTGATTTGTACCTTGCCCGCACTTTGCATATGAGAAGCAAAATGTGTGAAACTGCTCGCAGTCTTGTGTGTGTGTGTGGACATATAAGCAGTGTTTACGATGGGCTTAAGATGGCAGCGGGAAGTTGGGGAACTGCGACTTGGATGGTGTGTCAGCTAAGCCAATTTTTTTTTATAAGATAAGAAGCAGGCCAAAAGTTTTGCTAAACCTCATAAAACTCAATTGAAATATAGATAAATGTGGCTCACTTTTCATTTCGATTTCCTTCCTAACTAACTCTCGACATTACCACTGGAAAATTTGATATTGTGGCGGCTTGGCCCACACTAGCCACCAGCGACTATCGATTACTAGCAACCATCGATTACCACACTATCACGAAGATTATTCATCTCTCATCTCAAGGAGTTTCAGTAGAGTAGTGTATGTGAGACAAGGGAAAGCAAAGCCAGCGCTAGGAGCTACGTTCTTCCAACAATTTATGTCAAACTATTTAAGTTAAATAATAAATATGAATAGTAAGACGCGCACGTCTGTGGACCTGATCGCCAAAGACCTCGTCCGAGGCCGCGACAAAGTCCTCATCCGAGGCAGCGACAAAGTCCTCATCCGAGGCACCGACAAAGTCCTCATCGGAGGCGGCGACTAAGTCCTCATCCGAGGCAGCGACAAAGTCCTCATAGTAGACAACGACAAAGTCCTCTTCCGAGGCAGCGACAAAGTCGACATCCGAAGCAGCGACAAAGTCCTCATCCGAGGCTGACCGATTCTGGTTCAGTAGTGCCTACTACGCGCCCGCCCGTAAATCTGAACAACAAAGCCCTCAACGCGAAGCAGCAAAGCCCTCAATGCAAGGCAACAAAGTCCTCAACCGAGGCAACACGAAATCCTCGACCAGAGGCGACTTCAACCATCAACCTCAACAAGAGGCAACAAGATCCCGGCTCTAACGAACTTGCTTATCGACGCCCACTTGAAGCAACCACCGGCCATCGATGCAGTGCCGCCTGGGGGTAGATTGCTGGGATCCTGTAATACCCTGGCAAGCTGCTCTTTGTACCTTATGGAGGTTGTTTGTGTGGGATTTTGTGTTGGCCGCCTTCCCTCAAACCAGCGCTCCATAGATAAGGATAGGTCTGACGACCGCTGTGTATAACCAATGAATGATATACGGTTGCGCAGTACGCGCCCAGTGAATTCATCATTCTTTCCTCGCAGTTTCTCTTCCAGGAGAGTTTCGAGTCTAGAATGACACCCATATACTTCGCTTTATTGATCCGGTTGAGCTGCTTTCCCCCAATGGATGGGAGTGTGAACTCAGGGATCTTGTATCTCCTTGTGAACAGCACCAGTTGGGTCTTCTGTGGGTTAATCTCTTGCCCGTTCTGATGTGCCCATCTTAGGGTGCTGGCAAGAGGAGATTCCAATAGCTCTCTGATTGTGGGTAAGAATTTACCCGTTACCATTAGAGCCTGATCATCTGCGTGTGCTAACACCCTACATCCGTTAAACCTCAAGGTAAGAAGAAGTTTGTTGAGAACCAGGTTCCAAAGTAGAGGGGAGATGACTCGCCCTGCAAAGTGCCTCTCGTTGTTCTTCTTCATATGTTGCCTGCACATGGACTGGTGTTGATCACTCGGCTGCTAAGCATGTTCCTTAGCCAGTGAGTAATCATCGGGTGTGGGCCAATTTCAGCACGAGCTGCCGTAATCGACTCGGTCGTGACATTGTTGAAGGCTCCCCCGATGTAGAGGAAGGCCGCCAACGCAAATTCCTTCTGATTCAGCGATTCCTCAATCATCGGGTGTGAGCCAATTTTAGCAAGAGCTGTGGTAATCGACTCGGTCTTGACATTGTTGAAGGCTCCCTCGATGTCGAGGAAGGCCGCCAACGCAAACTCCTTCTGATTCAGCGATTCCTTAATGCTCCCTACCACTTCATGTAGTGCGGTGTCAACAGATCTACCTCTAAGGTAGGCGTGCTGCGCTCCGCTGAACGTTCGTGGTGTGAGCTTGCTTCTCAAGTGGAGATCCAGGAGTATCTCCATTGTTTTCAAACGAAACGATGATAGACTGATGGTGAGAAGTCCTTTGGAGAGTTAAGGTTTATCTACTCTGCCTTGGGAATGAAGACCACTCTCACCTCCCTCCAACTTTCTGGGATGTAACTCGTGAGGAGACATCCCTTGAAAATCTTTGTCAGCTATGGCAGTAGATTCAAGATCGATACTTGCAACATGACTGCTCGGATGTCATCAGGTCCTGGTGATTTAAAGGGTTGGAATGACTTGATAGCCCAGATTATATTTTCATCAGTGATAATTTCGTCAATAATCGTCGTGTCTCTTTTCCCAGGGGCCTCGCTGACTTGAAGATCAGTTGATCCGACCACTGATAGACGGTGTCGGCCGTTTTCGGCGTTGCCAAATGTTAAAAACCACGCAGGATCTGTCAAAAACTGCTCACTGAAAAACCATGTAGCATAAAAATCGCCCTGTATATGAATAGGTTCTCAGTTGCCAATGGCAACTTCTCTGCTACCATTGCCGATATCTGCTTAGGAAACATCAATTGTAGGTGCTTAAAATCTCACTAAAGTGAGCGGATTTATAAGGGATATACGATTCGTCTTTCGATTAACTTAGGTGAAAATGCGGACTCAGCAAGCCTGGCCAGAGCCGCAAGCATCAAACACTTTAAAGTAGCACGACATAATTTCAAAATTTTCAAAATGCTTTTTTCATTATTTCAATCTGCTCAGCTAGGACAAGGTTCAAGCCTGACGAGGCATTTTGCCGGTTCATCAGGTTTTTGTCTTCAATCATCTGTTTCTCCATCTGCTTTAACAAACAATTTCTTGTGGGACATTAAGCAATTTTCAACGTTTTAGACAAAGATCCCTTATTGTGAGGTTAAGGTGTGTGCCATTTAGCTAGAGTAAGCAAAAACAAAAAGAAATCGACTAAAGCAAATGAAGCAAACTGTGAAAATCACACTCACACACACACCCACACGCGCGGGTCATAGAAATTGGAGCCTGTGGAAATTGCTTATCGGGAGGAAAATGTATGCCGCAGCTACAAAATGAATTTATTGAGTGGAAAATATTGCATCAGGAGGAGCATAGGCCAAAAGTAAAAGTGAAAATTTTTGCGTGCTGTGGCGTCAAAATCCATTAACCTGATATTTACTTTTCCAAACTCACACACACCCACACACACAGACATAAACTTATAGTACCAAGTGAAAGTGTTTTGCCGTTAACGAGAAATGTCTGCCCCTGTTTGTTGTTGTTGTTGTTGCTGCCTTTGCTATCCCCCTTGACACATTTCCTGTTGTTGTTTTTGGTTTCGAAGGGCCAACGGAAACATGATATTTTTACGTTTAGTTTGCAAAATTGAATAACACGTAAATGTGTTTTGCACCAGTGCAAGATAAAGAGAGAGCAGGAAGGCAACAAGGCAGTAAATTAAGCTCCCACACGCACACGAACAGCGGAGGTAAATTACTTACATTACATTAGCACGGGACCCGGGCAGGGCCTAGGGAAATCGAGCCTATGAAACACAGCTGTTGATAGCCAAAACCATTTTGTTTGGTTTATTACAATTAAAGAACTTCCCAAGAAGTAGGAAAACATTGTTTCGGATTTTCAGAAACAAATTTTACCAGCTCTTTAAGCTGGCCACTTTAATTTAACAAATTGTACCCATTTACTTCATATTTTTGATCAATTTTTACTACACAGAGGGGAAAACTGTTCAGAAAATATGTTGCCTTCAATTTAAAATAAAAACCAGATACTCTCTCAAATTCTTGGGAACAAATGTTCCAAACGTTCTTGAAATGAGCACAATTTAACTCAATTCTGCCGCCACACAAAAGTATAATGATTCAGTGTTTAAATTGCTGCAGTAACAATAGTCGCAAACTTTTTGTGTTTCTCAGATCCTATTGAAGATTTCTAAAAAAAAGCGAGGCTGTAGCAGCAGTCGTCGCTTCGAGGTTTTTCTAAATTGCCATGCCTCTGCTTTCGATCAAAAGCACAAGTCAGCCGCAGCAGCAAGTGTTCCGATTTTGCAAGTTCGCAGCAGCGCCGGCATCAGCCCAATCGCGATACAAGTTGATCGCCCCTGTTGTTAATATGTTCAAGGCACACATATACTATATTTGCGTGGCGGCGCTGCCGCCGACTTCTGCTTTTGATCGAAAGTGGCAGCTCCGACTTGCGCTCTTGATCAAAAGCAGAGGCAAAGCAGTTCCCTTTAAGGAATTGTAAGGATTGTTGTATGGAAAATGGGTGGTTGTAAATCAGAATACCGGAACCCTGCAAGGAAGTTTTTCTTAAGCTGGGGTCGGTCTCAGTCTAGCCAGGATCACTTACAAACTTAATTTATTGAAGTGCTGATACATAGGGGCATAGAGATGAGGGATCAAGAAAAAGTTGATAAGACTGACCCGAAACGTTACTACCAATATAGAAAGGAAGCTCCATAAGGATTTTCGAAAGGAATATGAGCATGGAAATCCCCGGAATATGACTTGGGAAACGTGGAAATTGCCAGAGTCACATGTATGAGGAAATCTTGGATGATGTGCTCTGGGAATATCTGCCAGGGCAAGTGAAGCTATGCCACACATACTGCAGGTGACCACCTGGCCAGCATTTTGGCAGACGAAGTCGTTGTACTCTGCTTTAGAACTATGAGAGCCACACTTAAGGATAATTCCTGAACCATGTGCTCTGAAAAAGTCTGCCAAAGAAAGGAAACTATGCCTCATATACTACAGGTGATTACCCGTCTAGTATATTGGAAGATGAAAACTGTGTACTTGGCTTAGAAACTATGAGTGCCCCATGAAAGGTGAAAACCTGGTCCAGGTACTCTAGAAATGTCTACCAAGGCAAGTGAAACTGTGCCCCATATACTGCAGGTGCATGCCTGGCCAGAATATTGGAAGGCGAAGACGCGGAACTTTGCTTAGGACTAGTAGAACCACATGGATGGTGAAAACCTGGACCACGCCTGCCAAGGCAAGAGAAACTGTGTCGAATAAACTTCAGGTGACGCCCTGGCAAGCATACTTGGAGACGAAGACTTTGTATTTGCAGTCTATGGAAAGTACAACCACGGCCAGCTGAGGGAAGTTCCAGCACCCGGGTTCAACCTCACTCTTGAAAAATTAAAGCACATAGCCAGACAGGTGGTTCAGTTTTTGTATATTCTGGGTCTTATTCTACTTATGTTTTCAATGGAAATGCCGCACCGAGTGTTATTTTCACAAAAGTAAAGATCTCCTAATCCGAAACCCAACAGCCAGCATACCATGTTTTCCCTCTGGGCGGGGGTAACACCTAAGCAGGTTAGCCGGGACTATAATATATTTATTCTCTTCTTTGGCCATCACAACCGTTTTACGGTCTCGGCCGCTGCGACTTATGCCCGCCACTCGCCTCTGTGCCGAGCGACATTCCACCTGAAAGGCACACCCAGCTTAGAAATATCTCTCTGCACCTGGTCGCCCCATCTCCGCGTCGGACTACCCGGCCCGGGCCTGCCCCCTAACTCGTTTGCATTCCGACTGTACATCCGTTTTGCTAGAGCCCTATCATCCACTCGAGTAACATGTCCTATCCAGCGCAGCCGCTGTTGTTTTATGTGCTTGACCAGCTTAGTGTCCCCATAGAGCTCGTACAGTTCGTAGTGTGAATATCTGGTCTGTGGTGGATTTGCCAGGTCTATAGCCATACTGATAGGGTTCAATCAGTTCGTTCATTCTCGGCTTTAGCCGTTCACATTGGATGCATGATAGAACCTTATATGCAACGGGAAGGAGACTGATTCCGCGGTAATTGACGCAAACTGCAGGGTCTCCTTTTTTAAAAGAGTGACTCTGGGCTTGTAACCTTCGGTTAGTTGTCTCACTCCTCCCAAACAACATTTCGACTTCCACCCTCATGCGCCTTTACTGCTCATTTTTCTTCCTTCTGAAAAGGCGCTTCTCCTTTCTCCTTTTCTCCCGGTATCGCTCCTTAACAGCCCGCGTTGCTTTATTATATAGTATTTCGGAAGTGAAAAAGCAAAATATGCAAACAATGCTTAAAACGAAGTGGCTACTAAGTACAAATTTTGGCAAACTACAATCAGCTGTTGATCAGTAGATAGCTTAAACTTAATGCTTTCAAACGATATCAAAAATCTACACAAGGGCACCATCTATCGTTCAAAATTGAGCAAAACGGCAGCAATTGAGCCTAACCCAATATTACCGATCTTTAGAACGAAACTCTGAACCACCGCACCGAACCAAAACTGCAATCAAATTAACCCTAAAAATATGTTGTAAACCAACCGAGTTATTTAAAAACCCACTGAACTGCACTAGTCGCAGTTCCCTGATAAAACCATCCGTGGAAATTCTATCAATGGACTATTGATTTTAGAGATTTTATATTATTGTTGGCCGATCACGTCTGTGCAAATATTATTTTCAGACTAAATATAGAACCGAGTGAAAGGTATCCCAGGTGCTAACTTACCACTTGGCTGCAGTAAGTATTAAATAAATCTAGTTATTAGGGCGAACCTTGGCCAAATTCATTTTTTTCCTACAATATTAAAGTCTGGCCAAACACTTAACTCAGTGGTGCATCAATGTTAAAAACTCGATATTACAAAAAAATATTACCTTTAGCTAGACTTTTTACCCCTTTTTTAGGTTTTGTTTCGCAAAGCGGCAAAAAGCAATTAGACGCTCTTTTTGATGGACACGCGTTCAATCATTCACATTGCTGTCAAGTTCTTGCAACCCCGCAACGTGCCGAGCATTTTGAAAAGCAGCCAAAAAAAAAACGACGAAAACGAAGCAACAAACTCATTACACTCCAAAAAAGGGGACCAAAGGTGCGCGAAAAGTGGCAATTTTTCAAGTATTACCAAACGAAATGAGAAAGGCCGAGCACATTAATAATGACTAAGGAGTTGGCAGAAGTTCGACGGACGCACGGACCAAATAATGTACAACTCTTGGACATTAGGGAACCATTGAAAGCACTTCAGAGCAGCCTAATTGTATCAAATGGCTCATCAATAGTTCAAAGGCTCTGCCCCATTAACGGGGCCCCAGCTGGCAGGTTCTGCAAGCGATTTTATTGCCCTCGATCTGAGAAAACTTTCGCTCAAGTGTCTTCCGTTTGTCATAAAAACTTGTCATCTTCTGACAGCATATGAATCACAACAATTGGCCGCTGTTTAATAGCCAAACTTTTGCCATATAGATGTGTAGCGACAAATGAGCGCCTTCGAGTGTGGTGCGACTTTGTCGAACTTCAACGCAGTTTCGCCGAGTCGTGTGCACTTTCAATTGCCTACAAAAATTGCGCTATTTCTGAACGTTATTTTTGGATTATTGGCCGCGTTGCTGCAAGCCCAACGGCCGCCAGGCGACTGAAGGCCTAGAGAGTATTATTATTATGTCTAATGCCAGCAGGCAGCTCGTTAACAGAGTCCTAACAGTGGGGAAAGCATCAGTTAACAGCACTTGGCGCCCCATTTCCCCTTACGATATTTGGGCAGGGATGTTGAAATAACGTAAGTGGGGACAGAACAATTTATTTTACATGGTCAAAATTTAAAGAATACTTTATAAGATTTTTGATATTTTATGTGAGACCCAAAAGTGTAAAAAAACACACATTTATAATCTAAGCTTAGCCATTTGTTAAAGGTTGTTTATATGTCAGCAATTCCTATGGCTGTACATTCAATTTGTATAATTAACAATTTATCTTTAATGATTTAGCGGACAATTAAATTTTGGCACCTTTTCTCATAAAATAGCCCAAGCGAAAATTTAATTCGAAATATATGAAATATTTGTTCGTGGCCAAATCTCATTACTTGGTCTAATAGTGGTATTTCTGAAAGCGATTTAGATTTGTTTTCGAATTCTAAAGAGAGAAGGAATCCGGATATCCTAGTAAATGTAAAATGGCTTGATACAGCCCCAAAGGGCCAAGGCCGAGCCTCTCTCAATCTCTTGGCTTGTGAGCTTACATATTTCGCACAAGAGAAAGGGCCCTACAGTTGAGAAGCTTTTCAAGGCTAATTACTGCAAAGCTGGCGCCAACAGCAGAGAGGGGTGACCGGGTGTAAAGTTTATTCAAAGAAAAAACTTTTCATTAGATGTTCCGAGGCGGGATCGAATCCACGACCTCTTGCACAGCGGTCGCGCACACTAGCCGCAGAGCCACCCGGCCACACTATCATATCCTAGTAGATGCCTGGTAATTCACAAGTTGAAAGGAACACGTTACATTTTCTGTACAAAGGATGAATAGCAGTGGCGGACCTAGGAGGGGGCTAAAGGGTATGAAAGCCGCCCAGAGGCAAAATATCTTAGTTCACCAAATATATGCAAAGAGCAATAATCTTGCAGTAATCTAAACTTTCAGAAAAAGTTGGGAAAAACTTAGAATTAACCTCTGGGAAGGGCTTTGACCCTTTATCCCCCTCCCTAGATCCGCTACTGCTAGTTAATGCTGTAGAAAACATTCCTTGCTTAAATTAAAGCAATGTTTAGAAGTACCTACTGGAGAATATTATGAATTTAGAAAGCCCACAAAATTCCATCTGCAAACGCAGATTGCAAAATGATGAGAGATGTCGATTAGAAAACAGACGATAATTGCATTCAAGATAGACAAATCCCGATATTGATGAATCACTGCACCCCGGCTGCTATCAATCCGAAACGGGATTCAAAACAGGGTAATCCCAGATATTCTTGAGCCGAGCCCGAAAAAAGATTGATTTGTTCCAAAAATCCCAAATTCAATCCCAAAAACGGAATCACTTTACGCCTGCTCCACGATTATCCTCTTTTCAATCCTTTTTTTCTGTGTAACAAAACTCTACAACTCTAAAACGTTGCAAAGCTTTTCATCAAATCAACAATGCGATGATTTTCCTAGTACGATTAACTTAAATAACAAACATATTTGAATTAAGGTCGTAATGCTTGGAATCTTGCTCTATATTTATTTGTTGTTTACTGCTTGTCACAATAGAGCTGAATATTTCTTGCATCTCATTATAAGGCAACACCTTTAAATGTTACGTAGGGTTCTAGACTCTAATATTTCTTACTTTTTTCAGTTTTTAATCCGCGTCTGTGGTATTTGATAGTAGGTTCCGGGATAGTGACAAGTTCTTTCGTCACCTTCTTAAGAAGACTCATAACAATAACAAATGTAAGTGTTCGCTCCGAGAACAAATTAGCAAATTAAAGTGTAAATATGCAAATAACTTGAAGCGCAAACAGTCAAAAAAATTCCCCTGATTTTGGGGTTCCTCAACAGCCCAAAAAACCGCAACAATATATCAAATGAATCCAATATGTTTGGCCATATATTCACTTTATGCTTCACTATAAACCTTGTGATATATACTCGTATACACTTACTCATATTTCCCTTTAATCCATTTTCTTATCCCACTTTCTATCTGTTTGTGTGCAAAAGTGTATAATAATGAATTATTGACCCTAAATTACATATTTATTTATGGTTTTTTGTTTTGCCCATTTAATGTTTGTTAACCTTTTGTCCTTTTTTCCATTTTGTTCATTTAATATTTATGCCGCTTTCTATTAGATTATAAACAAAAGGCCAGCCATAACATTTGGTAATTGTATGAATCATTTTCGTTTGGCGTAAACAATTTTAATACACATTTATGAGGCGCAATGTGCAAAATATAATAATAATACTAATATGTTGCCTTTTGACATTAGCAACATATGACAAATGTGCGAATAAATTGCCCAAATCGACATACGTTGTTTCCACGGCAATTGTATTAATTTGTCATAAAATTATACGGCCTAGAACAGTGGGCCATAAAAATGCGTATTTTTGCAGAAAAGAGAAAAAAAGTGTTTGTCAGAGACGTCAGAGGCTGCACAAAACTGCCTGAATGGGGCACCTGCTTCAATACGCCTCCTGGTTTCAGACTATACATAGTTTGAGCATAAACAAAATGCCATGCAAATCAAAACAAAATGCGGCACGTTCATATTTATGATTCTATGCATGTGCACTTAGAAAAAAGCTGATGTCAGAATGGAACTTCTACCGTTTCATTACAGATACGCCTTTAAAATTTATTTAAGTTAAGAATAAAACTATTTCAAATTCATATCCTAAAGGGTGTGGGTCTTTTTATGGGAGAATCATTGGATTTGGATTTTATAAACCGAATTGCATTCAACAAAAAATGATTTTTCAATCAAAAACATACAAATTGTTAATACAAATTATGAACAGGGCAGCAAACCTCTTAAAATTCGCAATGGGTTCACTCCGGGATTCGAACCCGCGAAACTTTTTGAATCCAGGTTCTGGTTCGAACCATGGTTTAGTCATAGTTTCGCTAATTAAGAAATTATGTAAGTAAACTTTAAAAGAAAATAATTATTTTTTGTTTGTCAGAGTGCTTTTTAATCTTTCTCCAGGTCGGGGAGTGAATATAAATACATAACCCTCAAGAAATCAACAACAATGATATGAACATATGACCACAAGCAGGTTAAGGTTTCTCTGACATGACATGTTTCGTCTAGTACCACAATCTAAACCCCCCTTGAAATCCCAACCCCCTTTCACCACAACCACCAATAAATATCCCCCCCTTTTTTTCACCCTTTTTTATCCCCCCAACCAAAACCAAAATTGTTTTTCTTTTTTTTATTTTTTTTTTTTTTTTTTTTTTTTTCTTTTTCTCTCCTTTTTTCTTTTTTTTTTTTTTTTACATGGTATAGAATCATTTATACTTTCATTCAAGTTTTGAGATGTTTTCACCAAAAACAAAAACGTTTTTCCTACTAAAACTAGTTTTTCGTCCGATCTTTCCTATGGGAGCTATAAGATATAGTCATCCGATCCGGTTGGTTCCGACATTTTAGCAGCGTGCAGTAAATGAAGCCTCTGTGCAAAATTTCAGCTCGATAGCTTAAAACTGAGAGACTAGTTTGCGTAGAAACAGACAGACGGACAGACAGAGGGACAGGTCTAAATGAACTTAGATGGTCGCCCTGATCAAGAATATATATAGTTTATAGGGTCGGAAATGAATATTTCAATTCGAATAACTTGGTCAAAGAGGAAATTAAATTCTTGTTTTTAGACTGTTTTGTCTTGACATTAATACCGAAAAGGGGATATCGATGTTACAGCAATGCAACCAGATGCATACCGAGTTATGCGAAAGTTTATCGATAGGTAGGTACTTATTGTCTCCGTCTGTACTTAATTTTTTTCCTAGTGTATGTTCGTACATATGCTCGTGCCTTAAAGGTCGTCAGATATTTTGCGTATTGCGTATTTGTGCGATTCTCATTCATGGGACTCATCATCGATGGCTAAATTTAGATGGCAGCGGATGTTTTGACGTTACAAAGTTGAATGCTAACCCACATACAGTTGTTGTTGTTGCTGCTGTTGTTGTTGTCAGCAGCTAATTAAAACCAATTTCCTAGGCATAACTTCCACGGGAACGAATCTTCTGCTGCTGCGCTGCTGCATATGTCAGTCGTAAAAACTATGCTGCACGGGCTAATTTGACTGCGGTTTCTTGCTTTATGGTTCTAGTCATCCCCACAAAGTTGCATCTGCTCCGCATTGCGAAGATGCCAATGATGTGGATCGTAAAGTCGGATGACATTAATCCGCACATAAAAAACCGGGCCAAGTTTTAAATTCATTTGTCAACAATGTTGTCCCATTACCTTGATTCATTTGTTGTTTATCTGCTCCCCGGCTGTCACTCACTTCACTGTCATATTAACTTCAGATGAAATATTATTAAATTATTGTGTATGGAGCCCAAAGCACAGGACAATGCGAATGCACGGAATGCAAATAACTTTGTTGGGACAAATGTTCATTGGGGAGCAATTTGTTTTTTATATTTAAAACCAGAGTTCAGGAGAACTCACCGTCGGAACAACCCTCAAGCGTGGTGGGGGGCGGGGAGGTAGCAAAAAGGTATAAATACGGCAAACTCACTTGTTTATTTCTATGTGTAAAAATTTGCCAGAAACCTGCCAGACACAAAAATCTCTATCGTGGGGAGTTGGAATTGACGCAGCAGCAGCGCAAATAAAGCAATTTGTATTCAAAATATGAAAGGCAAAAGGAAGCTGACAACCCTGCTTTGGTGTGGTTGTCCCATGGCCTTGTTTACAATCTTTTATGCGGTTGCAAGTCATTTTTTCAACTTCTTTTTTTTGTCGACTGGCGCCAGTGTGTAAATTGGTGATAGCTGAGAAAACTAGTAAAAGTTGATTGCTGAGAAGTGCAAAGCTTGCATCAGGCGACATTAGCATAATTAACTCACCCACTCCCACCAACCTCTCTCTATGTCTGCTTTACTGGTATTTGCGGCTCATTAGCAGGCAAATTAACGCCGCGCCGCTATTGTTTCGTCCTGGTGTCGATGTCTTGTGCAGGTGCTGGAAAGTATGCTACAGTTTGTGTCATAAATTAGCGAGACAGCCTGACTCGCTCCGTGTGTGCGTGTAATTACCGCACAATTTGCGGTGTAAAATATATTTTGGTTGATTTGTGACTCAATTAAAGTCAACGGTAGTCTACCCTAGTGTATTAGCAGCAACATTTTGTCACTGCACTCAACACTCAAGTGGCTTTTGCGGCCTCGGACCAGGCCAACATTCGCATTGCAGCCTGCACTTGTCTCATGTGTGTGTGTGTGTGCGTGTGTGCAAAGCTAATTAAAGCGGTTAGCCCAAAATGCCACATAATGAGGCGCACAAGTGCTGCCAAACACCGTTGAACACTGCCAGTCATTTGTCAACAGATGCGAACGCAGTGTGAGTCTGTGTGTGTGTGTGTGTGTGTGAGGCTGTTGAAAGCATCTAATTGGCTGCGAAGTGGCTTACAATTTGGCCTTGATCTGCCTACTCAGTGTGCGTTTGAGTTGAAATTGAAATTAACCAGTCTGCCTTAAAATTGAGTTCCTATGATACCGAAATGAAACAAATGCTGGCAGCGACTTTAAGTCTTCGATGGTCACATAGAAAGATAAGTGCAACATTAACATGCGACTCGATGCATCAACTCAAAATGCTGACTTTTATATAAGTCGGGATTGGTTCAAAAAGGAATTTGTATATCTCAATTAAGTTCATTCAACCTTGTGTTGGGTAAAGCCCTAAATAAAGCTGAGATGTAATGAGAAAAGTCAATATACATCTCTTCCAAAGTTTTTGAATGAAATCTCGCAATTACTTCTCACTAATTCACAATTCCGCATAGGACTGAACAAGATCACTTGTACTTTTTATCAAAGTTAGTCAACGCACTCAATATTTTCAGTTGTGCAGCTAATGAGATGTTCAATTGTTTGCCGACCCTTCCTTCTGGCGCACAGCTGGTCTCACTGCCGATCGCAGTTGGTTGGGACTTTTACAGCTTCAAGTTTCTTACGAATGAGTTGACATTCATTAAAAACTTACAGAAACTGTAAGCCAAGTACATCTGAGCAAAAGTTACTGAACAAGAGTCACTGACATAATAAAAAACGATTGATGATGAACATGTTCACCAGGGTGCTGTTTTTAAGGCCCAAATTGAGTGCCCACTAAACGGATTCCTTGCGTACACAGAGGGAAAAAACGTGTTCAGAAAATAAGATTTTTTTTATCTTAAAATATGAACGGAATTTTCTCTCAAGTTTCCGAGAACATTTGTTCCGAATGTTTATGAAATGAGCACTTCAACCACCGCACCGAAAAGTATAAGTTGCCATTAAAACGTGTTGTAACAGCGCTGGGCAATAGCCTAACCGTCTAATACGATCGCTGTCGTTGCGCGCGACAAAGGTCTTTGGCTCTACTCCCAGTCAGTGGCGGAAAATTTTTATTTAAAACAAATTAATCAAAGCAGCTGGGTTGAGCCCGGAACGGAGTTGGTTGGGTCTTGGACGGTGGTGGAACTGTACGGCGGCGGACCTGGACCTGGACGGTTTGGGCCTGGACGGTGGATATGGACGGCGGAACTGGGCGGAGGTGGACTTGAACGGTGGTGGACCTGGAGCTTAAAATGTTCTCATAAATGGAACATTTGAACTCAAATCACGATTTTGAGTTCTCAAAAAAAGTTATTGATGTGGGAAAATCCTTTTATGATTAGTTTTTGTTACCGATTGTGCTCATTTTGAGTCCAATGCTCTCGGTTTTTTCCCTCTGTGTAGTATAGATACCACATGAAATGTCTTTTTCTAACAAAAGAAAAGTAAACCTCTTTAAAAAACAAGTTCCCAACAGAAGCTTTTCCACTTAAACATCGTACAGGAAAATATATATGTAGCTTTTTAGACGTTTTAGACAAAGAGTTAATAATACAATAAGAGCCAATTTCATTTCATTCGTGTTCTGTGCAAAAGGTCCTCAGTTTGATTCCCAGACTTGTTTCAACTGCTTCGGCATCATTCAGAGCATTCACTTTTGCAGTAACTGAGATTAACAAAATGCAGGCTTAGCCGACATTCTCATTCTTTAAACAAGCGTAAATCAAGTCTGATGAGATTTCTTCAAACATCGATCGTGTTGAAATAAAACTCTACATACATCTACTTCCCAGGAACTCGTATGTCTGACACACCGCCTTCAGCCGGCTTTTGAACTCAGTTGAGTTTACTATTCAAGTCCATAAAATTATCAAAATACTCGGGCCTGTTCCGAATTTCGAGTCGGCTTTCGTGTAAACAGAGAGAAGGAATCATCAGAGTCCTTTACACAATGTTAAATTTTCTTGTCGCTTTACTAAGAAGGCGTAAAACGTCTGGCAATAGACATCTTCAACATTTTTGATGTTTTGCAGAACGGCCACCTTAGGAATGAAAGATCTGCTAACTCGCGACGAGCGGGTAAGGCAAATGGTGTACGAGGGCAGTCCCTGAAATGGCCGACCTAGCACAGTAGTGTTGGAAAATGTTCACAAAAAATATTAAAAAGGGGAAGTACCGACTATTAAAAGCTTAAGTTTGAAGTTTGGTGCCTTTATCTTGCACAGTTTTTTTTTTGTCGATTTTAATAGAGATCTCTTATCTTTAAATTTACAAAATCGTTGAAAGATTGGATTCATGGTTCGGTTCTGGGTACCAGAGATCCACTCGAAGTCTATCCGTCTAGCAGATTTGATCACTACGCAGAAGGAAAAAACGTGTTCTCACAAATTTTTGAGAACAAATGTTTCGAATGTTGAGAAAGCCAATTGACATGACCGCTTGTCAACTGGAGGAACAAATTTAGCCGGCGATTGGCCAACCGGAACCTTTGAGAAATTAAGGCAGGTGGGGTGTTGTACAAGCGATGTCTATGCGGAACGTGGACGGTGGACTTTGAACTCAAACTTTTTTTTAGCTTAAAATGTTCTTAAAAACGAAACATATCAACTCACATCAAGTGCTTAAAGTGAGATATTGTTGTTGAAGTGAGAAAATCCGTTCATGATTAGTTTTTGACAACGAATGATCTCAAATTGAGTCCAATGTTTACGGTTTTTTCCCTCTGTGTACTCATCATCTCTTAAAAGTTGGATTTACTATCGATATGTTATCGAATTGCCTAATATTACCTATAGAAACTGCTGATGAACATTTGTCAGTGGAGCAAGAAAACATTTTAGTGTGGAGAAGGTTGGTGAATGTTTGCCAATCGATCAAATCTATTACATTTTAAAACATTTTCACCCGTTGCAGCTAAATTAAAGCAAATATTACCTTCAGTATCCAAATTCATTTAACAAATTCATTATACAAATTTCAATACTCTTCTACTGTGTTCAGTAATTAAGCGGTTAAACCCTTTCCAAAATGGCTCATTCTGGTCTGGTGTCACACCATCGAAGTCCAAAGAAATTCAAGCCAGTTCTCCTCCCCAGGCACAAACTTTAAGCCAACTGACAAATGTGTCAAACGACATGTTCACATATGTTTCGCATCGATAATATCGACAGTCAGGGAAAAAAATCGTGCAAACTTTTGCAAAACTTTGGCCATGGCTGCTGCAGTGTCAACGTCACCTTTTCAATAAACTGCGCCAAACGACCAAAAAAACGCAGCCAAAGTATTAATCCCAAGCCCGTTTGCCAGGAGTAGACAAGGATGCGCAGGGCAGACAAAACGATTGGGCAACAGCTGTCGCCCTCGACCTTTGTCTGCCAGCCTGTGCCTGTGCCCGAGTCGTGGGCAAAAACAAAAGCTGCAAAATGCCAATGGTCAGCAGAAATGCGCATAACTTTGAAAAGTTCACATGCTGGGCATGGACATGGACAGGAAGGAGTGCATAGATAAGCCAGCTGCTTAGTCGATGTTCGCACATTTTCCAAAATTGCAGGAGCAGGAGCAACAACTTATGACAGGTTAACAAGTGTTGGGCTGGGCCATGATTTAGGGGAGTGTCTTTTTTGGATCGAAGCCAGCTGTCTTATCACTCAAACCAAACGGGAAGTGAAATGGAATTACCTGTTTACAGCAATATTAAAAGCCAGACAAGACCCCACTCCGCCCCTTCTCTCTCACAATTTCTTGGCACAAACTTTTTAATGGGAACCACTAAAAAGGGAACATTAAATTATTATCTGTAAAGATTATGAAATTTTTAACAGCAGGTAATAATCGTAGAGAATTTGCCAAGGCTGGAATGGAAGACAAACATTCCGAGCGAGAAGTTGGCTGGCTGCTTCGCTGAGCAACTTGAAACGGCATAAATGAGTGTGGCGTCGCGGCTTGAACGTAACGGGAGCAATTCCCATTCTACACTCCCTTGTTAACTGAGGTAATTCAAAAGTTTTGCCAAGGCCTCCGCCCACAACCACAGAGGTATCTTTGGGCCTGGCAAATGACAGCAAGAAGTATTCACTTCAGACACCAACAATTAACTGTGTGCGCTGGCTAAGTGCGGTGGAAGTGAGACGGGGGCTAAACTCCATTTCCTTTGCAACAAAAAAGAAAATGCAAGAAAAATTTGTTACATTTCCTTTGCGGCAATTGGAAAATTGCTTTTGCCTACGTGTGCAATTGTTTCTTTTTTTCGTTTTTGACAAAACTTTTTTATGCCTGACATTTCTTATCACGTGTCATTGGGTTTTGTACAACTGGACATGAAAATGAATTCTACTAATAAAGGGTTCGACTATTTGATGATTACTAAAAACATACAGGCATTGTTTTAGAAGCGGATTTTCAGTATTCACCATTAGGAGTGCTGTCTGAAGAAGTGCAGGACAAAAGGACAATAAAAACTTTATAAAAATATATTTTTAATGAGTTAAGACTAGGAAAATTCTTAAAATGAGTTCTGAAAAGCGCTCTGGTGTCAGATTGTTCAGTTTTTTTGGGAGTCCGAGCCGAACCTGAAGCGGTGCACACAAAAGCTTCAAACAGATCTGTAACAAACAAAAGTTTGCTTATTTCAGTACTAACCTGAACTGAATTAAAGGTTGTGATTTCGTCCCAACCATCATCTTTGAATATTTGGATAGTTAAAATTGAGTTTATCTTCAAAATCCTTATCTTCAAAATCTACATAAATTTCAGAAAACGAATGGATAATTCCAAATTGCGATTATTGAACAACAACGTCGGCAACAACAATTTCTTTTGGCTCCAACTATACAGATGCAAGGGCAAGTTTTTCATCTGTCTGTAGCGACATCCAGATCAAGAGCACAAATATCTTCAAATGTATTTTCTTAAAGATTAACATGATGAATAAACTGGCGTCGCGTCGACGCGTCGTACTAACTTTCATACAACGAAAAGAGAAATAGTCCAGCAATTACGGAAAATGTTACACGAACACAATGAACCAGGGATTAATACCGAAACCAGAATCGTTAACCGAAATAAACCATTTCAAACCACGTACCGGAACCAATAATAAATTTTTTGATTGAACAGAAAACCGTTTACAGTTATTATTTTAACCGATAGTTCCGGAACGAGACCGTACCGTTAGTACCGCTACAGTTTCGGTTTAACGCTTGAACAGCTATTCGAACTCAATTTAGACCAACCTGATGCCGATCTTCGTTCCTCACTTGTTAAAAAGAGCCGCAAGCTGGCTCTGGGCACCTCTGATTTATATAAAAAAGTCCCCGAACAGAGAAAAAAATGGTGTATGTGTGGCTAACATATTTAAAACTCGATAGTCAGTAATCGATAATAGTACTCGATTTAAAGTATTTGAGCATAGTGCACTGTTAAAAACCAAGAATATTCCAGCTAATCAGGTTTAAGAGTAAGATCGTTCACTCTTGAATCAAGAGTTTCACAGATTCAAAAGTAAGGACGTCCATTCTCCAAGCAACCAACAATTTACGTACAGTTGGTTTTTTATTATACCCTTGCAAAGGGTATTATAAAATTGTGCGGATGTTTGTAACGCATTAAAGGAAGCATCTCCGACCACATAAAGTATATATATTCTTGATCAGCATGACGAGCTGAGTTGATTTAGCCTTGTCCGTCTGTCTGTTTCTAAGCTATCTCCTCCGTCAGTTTTAAAGCTATCCTCACCAAACTTTGCACGAAGTCTTCTGGTACATATACGCTGCACATTTGTCGGAACCGGCCGGATCGGATGACTATAGCATATAGCTGCCATAGAAACGATCGGTCAAAAAACTAGTTTTAGTGAGAAAAACTTTTTTGTTTTTAATGGAAACGCCTCCAAAGTACGTATTTCTTAGTTTACTATCCTTTCCCATGATTTCACTAAGTTTGGTCGAAATCGGATGACTATAGCATATAGCTGCCATATGAACGATCGGTCGAAAAACTAGTTCTAGTGAGAAAAACTTTTTTGTTTTTAATGAAAACGTCCTTATCATTGGCATACACTTATTTTACATACTTTTACACAATTCTACAAAGTTGGGTCGAAATCGGATGACTATAACATATAGCTCCCATAGGAACGATCGGTCGAAAAACTAGTTCTAGTGAGAAAAACTTTTTTGTTTTTAATGAAAACGTCCTTTTTATTGGCATATTCTTATTTCATATACTTTAACATATTTCTACAAGGTTTTATCAAAATCGGATAACTATAGCATATAGCTGCAGTATGAATGATCGGTCGAAAAAGAAGTTCTAGTGAGAAAAACTTTTTAGTTTTAAATGGGATCGCCTCCAAATTAACGCCTCGTAATTAACAGTGTATTATGCTTTTCCAAGATTTCACCAAGTTTGGTCGAAATCAGACATCTATATAGTATAGATCCGATAGAAAAGTAAGGTCCAAAAAGTAGTCTTAGAAAAACTTTTTTGTTTTCAATGGAAGCTGCAAGGGTACACAAAACTTCGGCCGAGCCGAAGTTAACTTTCCCCTATTTTTTTTTGTTTAAAGTTATTTCAATTAATTTTCAAACTATGTAGCAAGTCTTAGCGGGCTCTAGGAATACACAGCACAAAGCAGCAACTGTATTTGCCTGTCAACTGTCAAGCTAACAGCCGTCGCTTTATGCCAGCTATGCCACAACTACTTGAAAATTCCAAAAGGAACATGTGTGCAAAAATCAATGGCGCTCTCCGCTTGGTAGAACGATTTCAGCGAAATTCTTGAAAATTCAAGAACGAATAGCTAAATAGCTAAGATCTCCACACTGTTCAGGATCAACCCCTTCTTCTGTTCGGCTTACTCAAATTAAAAGCACAGCATTAGTAGAAGCTTTACGTTCTCGATCACTGCACAGTGATAGCATCTCGATATTCGTGTTTTAATATGCATAAAGTACCCTCAAACATTTGGCTCACAGCCTAATCTTCCTAAGCTACCCTTTGAGCACCGTCTAAAACAAAACGCTGACATGTTGCATGGTCCAAGAGTTGAGCAATTTGCAGTGTACCCAACTACGCGGCCTGCAGCCTCCACAGATCCCTGAATGTTTACCCATCCCTCTGCTCCTCCCTCAAACCAAATACCACAAATGAACGTTCGTCGTCGACTGACCCAAGTGAATGGGAGGGAAAGAGAGAGTAGGTCGGGGCGTCGGCGCCTGTGCGTATGCAACATTGACATGAAGTTAATGGATGTTTTATGACCGACTAACTTCCCCAACGATAAATCGGTTTTCCATGAGCCAGTAAATTGCGATTTGATTGTTTCTGTTGAACATGCAAACAATTTGTTGCTCTTCGATTTTCATTGTGAAAATGAATGTGAAAAGTGAGCGAGTGCAGGGAGCAGAGTTGAAACTTTTTGTAGCAGCTTTAAGAGTGCCAATTCGTCACACAGAGCAAGGTACCCCGAGATGGATCAATAAGGCTGTCTCCTGCCCCCCCAAAACTAACACAAAACCAAATATGAAAATAAATCAAAGTTTCTCCCTCGCAGCCATCACATAAAATATATGAAAATTTATGCAAGCCATGCCTTTCGCTATGCCCCGCCCACAATTTGCTTTGTCCAGCTCTTGGTCACCCTCTTCGTGGGGACGTTACCTTTTGTTGTACAAATATCAAGTGGACGCTGAATTTATACAACATTTGGCCTTTTGTTGTTGTTTTGTGGGTTGTTCCACCGAAAAAAACGAACAAAATAAAATAAATTCATATGATAATGCGACATTCAGATTTTGTTTTCTCTATTTTTTCCCTGTCAGAGCGATGACATTTTCTTTTCATAGGTAAATTTAGCTCAGTGATTTATGAGGCGAGCCGAAATGAAATGTTGGCAAACATTTCCAAGTGACTTTAAGTGGCTACCAGCAGCTCCACTCTAATCGCCTTTTCAACATCAATTTATTTGCTATTAATCCTTCACCTTTTTATTGTTGTAACATGCCCAGGCCCAGGGACGCCAGCTCACCCACCAAATCCTAAGTAGTCCCCAGTGTCTTGGGCTATTTGCTCTGTCCAGGCAATTAGATGTTTGCGTTTTGTCTGCTTGCCTCTGCTCTTGACGAGGTAAAATAAGCTCACAGCTATTGGCAATCGATTCCCATACCGGAACGCCCACCATCCGAACGTGTTCGCCATGGTTAGTTGCATGTTAGTGGCGAATGAAGCAAGTAGAGTGTGTGTTCTTTTTTGGGGGAGGATGGGGAGAAATCGACTTTTGCTTTAATCTTTGCAGCTTGTTTGACAAGCTCTTAACACTAATTGAAGACACAATCGCTAGAGCAGCCAGGCAACTCTTTTGTATCTACATAACGATTGGGATACCAACTTCAAAGGCGCGTGATTTATGCTGCATTGGTTTGGTGTTACCAAAAAGAGTCACGAGGATGGCAAACAAATAAACGCAAAAGGAACTCAATGTGCTTGCGTGCTTCTTGTTAAATCAGTGTAATAAAAGTTAACAGGATGCACAACATAAATACGGTATAATTTAGTCAAAATTGACAAAGGCAATAAAATACTGAAGAAATTATTTAGGAACGAATAGAACAAACGAAATTGAGATCAAACCGCTTTTCCAGGGCATTCCAGAGTACTAAATGGAAATAAATAAAGAAAACTATAGCAATCGCTGAACCTTTACGCTTGACGTCAGCTTTGAGTGAACTTTGTTTCAAATACCTAAGGTAAATGGCTATATGTGCAATGATTGCATGTCATTATTTTGCACCTACCTTGTGTTGAAGTGTTTACTGCTCAGTCTTGGCCCTTCAAGGTGATGTACTCTTTATAAGGGCATAGCTTCTACTGCTTATAGATTCTCCATGGGACTTCGACATTAAATCAAGGGTCGTCAAAAAGAACCTCCAAACTGAATTTTTTCTCAGCATTTTCAAAGAAGACGTATGGTTTTAGTAATTCAGCAGAGCCGTAGGAGATTAATATTAAGAAATACTAAATATCTTTTTGCACTTAAAACTATTTACCTTAGATACTGCAAGTTTTTCTACAAAGATAAGACAAAATTTGTAAGATCTACATGAAAATGTTTGTTTTCTACAAATTTTGACCATGACTTTTCACTTGTGAATTACGATTACTTTTCCTATTTCTACATGCGTAGGGCTCCAGACGCAAAAAGCAACTTAAATACAATGATTTACACCACATTATTTACACAAGGGAGGCGGTAAGGAAAGTGTGGTACGGCAGTGAAGGGAGGAAAGCGGGGAGAGAGGTTGGGGGGATGGAATGTCAAAGGACTTCTTTTTGACCTTAAAATTTAAAATTTTTTTTTTTTTACTTTCCTTGTCTGGGACTCGATTTCAGGACCTCAAAAACTAAAAACACAAAGGCTGGCATTTTAGCGCATACGACTATCAAGCTCTCGCGAGGCATTGCCGCAAATGAGTTTATGTTATCAACAACACTTTTCTTGTAGATTTTCCATACGTAGCATTAAGCATTTGTATTTCTCTACACAGAGGAAAATAAACAGAGACCATTGGACACAAAATGAGCACATTCGGTCACACAAACTAATCATGATCGCATTTTCTTATTTTAAGAACAATTTCTCACTGCTCGGCTCTGCCGAAGTTTTGTATATCCTTGCAGCTTCCATTGAAAACAAAAAAGCATTTCTAAGACTACTTTTTGGACATTACTTTTCTAGGGGATCTATACTATAAAGATATCTGATTTCGATTAAACTTGGTGAAATCATGGAAAACATAATACACTGTTAATTACGAAATTTGGAGGCAATCCGATTTAAAACAAAAAGTTTTTCTCACTAGAACTTGTTTTTCGACCGATCATTCATACTGCAGCTTTTTGCTATAGTCATCCGATTTTGATAAAACTTTGTAGAAATGTGTCCAAAGTATATAAAATAAGTGTATGCCAATAAAAAGGAAGTTTTCATTAAAAACAAAAAAAGGTTTCTTCACTCAAACTAGTTTTTCGACCGATCTTTCCTATGGGAGCTATATGCTATACTCATCCGATTTCGACCAAACTTTGAAGAATTGTGTATTAGTATATAAATTAATTGTAAGCCAATGATAAGGACGTTTTCATTAAAAACAAAAAAGTTTTTCTCACTAGAACTAGTTTTTCGACCGATCGTTCCTATGACAGCTATATGCTATAGTCATCCGATTTCGACCAAACATAGTGAAATTATGGGAAGGGATAGTAAACTAAGATATACTTACTTTGGAGGCGTTTCCATTAAAAGCAAAAAAGTTTTTCTCTTTAAGACTTGTTTTTCAACCGATCGTTCCTATGGCAGTTATATGCTATAGTCATCCGATCCGGCCGGTTCCGACAAATGTGCAGCGTATTTGTACCAAAAGACTTCGTGCAAAGTTTGGTGAGGATAGCTTTAAAACTGACGGAGGAGATAGCATAGAAACAGACGGACAGACGGACAGGGCTAAATCAACGCAGCTCGTCGTGCTGATCAAGAATATATATACTTTATGTGGTCGGAGATGCTTCCTTCTATGCGTTACAAACATCCGGACAATTTTATAATACCCTTTGCAAGGGTATAAAAAATTTAGGTCCAGGTCCACCGTCCAGGTTCGCCGTCCAGATTCACCGTCCAGATTCACCGTCCAGGTCCACTGTCTAGATCCACCAACCAGATTCACCGTCCAGGTCGACTGTCCAGATCCACCGACCAAGTTCCCCCGCCCAGGTCCACTGTCCAGGTTCATCCGTCCAGGCCCACCTTCCAGGTCCACCGTCCAGGTACACCGTTCAGGTCCACTACTTTTAGGAAATTGTATATAAATAGTATTTGAGCCGTGTAGCAACCATCGTGTGCGATAGTGCAACTGGTAGAAACGGCATTCCAATCGTACATTATTTAACTCGTCTGTACCGTCTGGCATGGAAGTGAGAGTGAACCGTTTACCGTAATTCGATTCTTGTTGTAGGACTGTTGTTGCCTCAAAATTTGGGGAGTGTCCATTCTTCATACAGTGTGTCGCGAGCGCCGTTTTTTGTATCGTTGTTTGATTTCTGAGCTTGTAGTTCGATTTATGTAGGGAAATTTTTGTTTTTAGTTTCGATTTAGTTGTTCCAATGTATAACTTGTAGCAACTGTTCTCTACGTTTCCATTGCATGGTATCCTGTATACATTATTACTATCCGATGTGGTTACTTTCGACTTCGTCCTATTGAAAAAGACTTTCATTCTGTTCGAGGGTTTGTGGGCTATATGTATATTTTAGTTATCGAAGCAGTCGGAAAGGGCGAATCTTGTAGAAATAAGAAAAGTAAGGGCGCGCGGATAAAGAAAAGTTACAATAAGCGAGGAGGGTGGAAAATTCTAGTCAAACGTGTAAAAACATTTCAAAGTAGTTTTACATATTTTTTTTCTCTGTGTATATTTCTATGTCATAACTTGTTAACCATGCGACGAGGTATTCGATTTACTATCATTAATTTAGTGAAATTGTTGTCCAATTGTCATTTCTTAAAAATTTTTGGGTTACACTTTTTTTTTTTTGTTTTTTTTTTTTGAGGAGGCATTTAGCTCTTCGAGGTAGTTAAAACTATGGAATTTAAATTTTGGGTTACAGTTCTGTGTTTTTTAAAGGCAGTCGTGGGATATTTTGCCACTAGCATCGGTCATTTTGGCCCTTTTCAAGTCGGCTACGACTTGTTTTATTGAAAACGGTGCAAAAATTCATTTTTGTATTGGCTTGCTTTTATAAGCTGAGACTCGTATAGGTAAACCCATTTATGTAAGTACCAAGTTTAAATAAACATAATCAAATGTTCTTAAGTTTCATATGACTTATTTAATGATATCAATTTAGAGACCTCCACAAGCTCTCGCCACACAAACAAACACAAAAACTTTTTCCAACTTTTACTTACCTTTAAAAGAAAAACACACAAATTGACATCCGTTGTATTCCACCTTTTCTTTCGACACTAAATCTGTTGGCTTTTACATTTTGGCAAAATAAATTGCCTTGTGAACTTTATGAACTCACGCGGGATTAACTTGTACCTTTGATTGAATTTCTTTTTGCACCACCGCGAACTTTTCACCACAGCCAGCCAGCCGACTTGCGTCTCAATCTGATAAAAAGCATTGCAAAAGTTACGGGGCGGCACAGGAGAGCAAGAAAAGCCTGAATATATCTACGACTCTACAGTCTGTGGCACAGATGCCAGACGACACTCTCGCCGGTGGAAGGAGAGGCAGTGGGGCAATCTCAGCAGCTGGAATTAGTCGTTTCCGTTCAAGTGGCCTGGGCTCTGGATATTTTTGGAAATTTATGCCACCCAACGGCGAGTGGCGGCGAGCAACGTTTGACTGCTGATTTTTGATTGTGCAATTGGGAGCCAGCTACCTTTTGGACGCGCTTAAGTGGCTCCTTGGTTAACAATTGGCGGGGGACTTATTTCAATTAAGGCGCATTACAATCTCTTGTTGGCCCATACCTTTGATTGGCTTGGGCTTGGGGAAAGTTGTTATGGTGAAGATTCTATTAAAAAGTTTTGGGTGAAATAGTTTTTTGCCACCACGCGAAAAGTAATTAAAATTCAAATAGCAGACAAACATTTACATTAGCGATTCTCGGTTGAGCCTCTGGCGAGAGGATTGTCAGCCGTTGCATAGCTTAAAGCACGACTGCGTGTGTCTACGTGTGTGTGTGTGTGTGTGTGTGTGTGTGCCTGTCTTGCCTTTGTTTGGGTTTTTGTTTGGCCTGGCGCCAGTCTGGCGCTCAACGCCGCAAAGTATGCTAGGTAAAAATCAGTCCTCACTGTGTGTGAGTGGATGAGTGATGACTCTTGGCGGCTGCTGTCGGCATGATTGTTCGTTCGACTTTCGCCTACTCCAACTCACACACACACACACACTGGTGACTCTGCCATGCGAGATTATTAATATTGTATTTAATATCCAAGCAGCAGAAACGTTTCAACATTTGCTTTTGTTTCTATGTCTCTGCCGCCGCTCCATCCGTGAGCAGGTTTAATGACTAGCATATGGAGGAGGACGGGGGAAGCCATTGAGAAATATCAACGTTCATTCAAGTCGACAAGGCAATACTATAACAGAAGTTTTCTGTCTTTGTCATGCGACTTTATTGCTAAAACATCAACATTTAAGGTGAGGTTCCTTTCATTTTGCTATCTGGGATGATTCAGGTATTGAATTGCCAGATTGAATATTTGCCAAAATTGTAAAAGGTCTTTTAATCCTGGCTAAAGCCGGGTATTTAGCACCGCGAAAACTTAAAATTTCTGCACTTTTATGACTGTTTTAATGGCCTTTATACTGCTAACTTGCAGTTTTTACTGGCTCTAGGTCTTGTTATGCTGTTGGCATATCTTAAAACAGAGGCACACAACACAACAAAGGAGGCTTCAGGTTGATCGGTCGCGAGCATTAAATGAGAACAATTCTCTCTCCCGTTCTAAGCATTGGCCGGCACTGGCACCGTCAATGTATAATGTGAATTTGACGCCGCGGTAGACATCCAAGAGTGTGGTGCCGTAGGCTGAGCGGCGGTGTCTGTGAGTAAAGGCTTTCGAGGTTCCGAGTTCAAGTCCCGGTAAAGGTAAGTAAAGGGCCCGGGCCCGGGCGTGCCTCCTAGCTCGTTCGCATTCCGACTGTACACCCGTTTTGCTGGAGCGTTATCATCCATACGGGTAACATGTCTTATCTAGCGCAGCCGCTGTTGTTTTATGCGCTGGACAAGCTTAGTGTCCCCATAGAGCTCGTACAGTTCGTGATTCATTCGGTTGCGAAATTCGTCGCCAACTTTTAGAGGTCCTTAAATCCTCCGAAGAACTTTTCTCTCGAACACGCCAATTGCCGTCTCATCCGTTGTTGTTATTGTCCATGCTTCTGCGCCGTATAGCAGGACTAGGATGATAAGCGACTTGTATAGCGCAGTTTTCGTTTTTCGAGAGAGGGCTCTGCTCTTGAAATACTTACTGAGCCCGTAGTAACATCGGTTTGCAAAGGTAATTCTTCTTCGGATTTCCAGACTGATGTTGCTGTCGCTGGTTATCGTCGTTCCGATGTAGACTAAGTCCTTAACAACCTTGATGTTGTATTCAACCATTGCAACAGATTGTTCAAGCGTAGACTTACTGCGCGCTGATAGTAGGTACTTCGTCTTATCCTCATTTACCGCTAAACCCAAAAGTCTTGACTGCTTCTCTATCTCTGAGAATGCCTGTCTTACCACAGCTTCGCTATTGGCGATGTTATCAATATCATCGGCATATGCAAGTAGCATGTTATCTCTGGTAAAGATGGTGCCCGATCTGTTAGCATTTGGGCACTGGCGATGTATATACTCCAAAAGCATTTTAAAGAAGTCTCACGATAAGGTGTCACCCTGCCTAAAACCTTTTTGGTATCGAAAGGTTCGGAAAGGTTTTTTCCCATTTTGACGGAGCTTTGTGTGCTTCTCAACGTTATCATGCAAAGTCGAACGTACTTTGCTGGTATACCAAAAGTAGAAAGGGGGGAGGTCCGTATCCGAGGCATTATTGTCGCTGTTTTCATTGGCTGATGTAATAGACGATAATCGGGTGCCAATCCCGAAGTACCTCCCCCAATTTGTCCCAGGGTAGAATCGCCGCTCACGTTAGCCAGAAGCTTTGCGGAAGCATGGCTCTGTTACCAGGGGTGTAAGTCGACTTGAGACGCAGAAAGCCAGGATCACGCTGGGCTTGCCATGTCAAAAGGATCAGCAACTTGACTTCACGACATACGTCCCCATAACCACAGGAGAGTTCCTGCCTTCCAAAGAACATCCTTTTTCACCCAATATTACCCAATATTCCACTTTATCGTATCGCTTAATGCCTAAAGAATTCGACTGGAACCTGTTCTTCTATGGCCGACGCGAAGACACACTGCTTGATGGGGAGCTCAGGGATACTATCGAGCTATTCGATGGTCGATTTTTTTGAAGAAAGTATTGCCAAAACATTGTAAATGCTCAAGCCACTCAAACCACATCTATTTGAAATTTAATTGTATGAAATATGCTTTTCCTCTAGTTTATCAAATGTAAATCCTTTCTAAATAGTAGCCACTGTTCCTTAGTAAGTAGTAAAGTAAAATGGCTTGTCTAGTTGACACAGCCCCAAGGCTTGTCACGTTGACACAGCCCCAAAGGGCCAAAGCCAATTTTCGCACAAGAGAAAGGGACCTACAGTTTAACGCCGAATCCGAACGGCAGCTTAAGATGCTTTTCATGGCTAATTACTACAAAGCTGGCGCCAGCAGCAGAGAGGCGTGACCGGGTGTAAAGCTTTATTCAAAAAAAAAACTTTTCGTTAGATGTTCCGAGGCGGAATCGAACCCACGTCCTCTTGCACAGCGGTCCCGCACACTAGCCGCTGAGCCACCCGGCCAAGCATCAACAAATATAATGATGTAGCACTTTTTTGAATGGAGGTTGACCTTGTAGAGCTTCATAAGCACGTTTGCATATGCCAACAGGTTGATGGTCTTCACACGAAGATATAAGTAGAAGTGGACCTTATTCAAACCACTTCACACATTCTAGATTATTTAGTGCTATAGTGCAAAATAGACCTGGGAAATGGCCTAGCTTACGCTTAAGAACAGGTGGCGTATAATACTGGCTCATACTTGGATTTCCTGAGGGACCGACAAAATCTAAAGATATGGCCCAAAAACCGTGAAGCTCACTTAATTTTAGTTTTGCGCATAGTACCTGCTGCAAATGTGCCCTATTCCTTCAACAAAATCAGAAGACGTAAACCAATTATCAAATCTTTGTCCTTGGAAAGACCTTTTGCCAAATAATAAGACTACATTTTTAAATTTTCCCAACCCATTAGAAGAAGTGGTGCCTTTAATCTCAATAGTTGCTCCAAATTCTTCTCCAGCTCAGCTCAGCTCAAATGTCTTCCGTTTTATCAACATTTTCTTCGTCGGTAGATTCACCCAATCGAAGTTAATAATCCTCTCAATATCACTATTTGACAAGCCTTTCTTTCTCTTTCCCTCTCATATCTGTAAATGTAAAATGGCTTGACACAGCCCCAAAGGGCCAAGGCCGATCCACTCTCAATCTCTTGGCTTGTGCGCTTCGAATTGTCGCACAAGAAAAAGGGACTTACAGTTTAATGCCGAATCCGAGCGGCAGTTTGAACAGCTTTTGCATGACTTATTACTATAAAAAGCTGGCGCCATTAGCAAAGAGGGGTGACCAGGTGTAAAGTTTATTCAAAGAAAAAACTTTTCATTAGATGTTCCAAGGTAGAATCGAACACACGACCTCTTGCACAGCGGTCGTGCACACTAACCGCTGAGACGGGCCTCTCATATCTAAGTACAAATATATTTTTTACCATATTGGCCCAAGGTTGCCCTAGTGTGGCCTCCATAATTCCTAGAGTACCAAAAACTCGACAAAACCGTTCTTCTTCATATCTTGGAAACTAGAGTTGATGCAGCTAAACCGAAACCAGTTTTGGAATCAGTTAGCATAAATTTGTCATATTTTTACATTAATAATATTAGTATTATATATTGCTTCATTTTAATTTTCAGTTCAATTTCGCTGATCATTTCTTTAGCTTCTACATCAAAGTTGCACTTGGCCACATCTTTTCAGCAGTGAGTAATTACGTCCAACGGTGATTTCCGCCCATAACTCCAACCACAACTGTGTGTATAATGTTCTCGTATTTCATTTCGCGTAAAATTCAATATCAAAGCCATGGCGAAACCTAACCCGCCCACTAAGCTGCAAAGTTCATATAAATGAATGGGAATCTGCTTGAGGGGCACAGCGTTCGCTGAAAAGTATGCAACGCCAAAGGACCGAGAGAGATGGAGAGAGGCGGAGTGAGCGTGTCCACGTATGCAGAGCACGCGCTGATAACGTAAAGTGTACAGGGTCAGCCATCGTGGCCCGCACAGCATGGACATAATTAATTTGAATCCCTTTTTCCTGCTGCTGCTTTTTTTTTTCTGTATTTTGTGTGTAGTTGTGGCATTTTTCGCGTTACTTTTGCGTGCAACCAAAAATTAATCAAGTGCTAGTTACGCGAAGCGCGCAGTTTTTAATTAAAGTCCAGCTTGCCCAGCATCAAAGCAAACTTTTCTATAGATTTGTTTTTTCCTTGCCTGGTCGGAGCAGTTAAAGCTTTAAGGCAACTGACACTTTCTAAGGTGTTGCCCCAAAAAGTGCCCACGGCATTGAGACGCCACACAGCGACTGCAAAATAATAATACAAACCAATTTCATGCTGAATTAAGCAGGGGGGCGAGGCGAAGCTGGGAGTCAAACAACAATAGTTGAAGTATCCTGTCAACAGGCGGCTAGCAATTACAACAACAACAGCAGCAACAGCACAAAGGCAGCACGTGCATTGCGCTTTTTAAACAAGGGAGAATGCCACACACTTGGCCTTGGGCGCATTTTATAGCGAATACCCTTTAAAATAGGCAAAGGCAGTCAAGGTATATTGGGCTTGGCTCTGAACTGCACCTCAACTGAGGCACCCATCAACAAGAGGCGTTGTGTACCTTCAAGCTCCATCTGTTTTTAATAGTTTTCCAAGGTAAACCATAGTCGTCCCCCCAAACACATTCCATTTGTACTTGTTAACAAAAGTTGTGTGGCCCTTTGAATTATCACACGTAGACCAGTCTTTGCTTTGGCTCAGCCATGTGGCTATGGCTATGGCGACCACGAAGCCACCGCAGTCAAATGCACCTCAGGCACACCTCGTCCAGCGTGACGAGGGGTTCGGGGCCGAGCGACGTGTCTCGCATAATTTGCAGTAAAGTGCACAACAATGGCAGCGCCCTCTGTCGCTCGGCTGTCAGTGGCAAGCATTAGGCATTATAGTTAGGTGGGCGGGGGGAAGTGCGCGTGAAATATTAGAAATTAAAAAACACATGACAAGCGAAGCGCCTGGAACTTTGATTTGTTTGCCAGTCGCAGACAATTCCCCTTCCATTTTTAATAACTCAAAACAAGTGACAGAACAGACGCTTGCAATGGTGCGGGCGGATTGTGACTCGGGCTTGGGTGTGGGGGCGTGTGGGGTGAGGTTATGCCAATAAATTAGGAAACACCTGTTTTGCCGACGACGCGACAGCTGCCGGGGCTGTGCCCAAACCAGGGAATCGTAATGAATGAAAATATTATGCCGACTACATAATTTGTGAGGGCTCCGCTCACCTCTGACCCACCACTAGCCCCAACCATCTCGGCACTTTGTGTTTGTGTAATTTATGTTTTTTGCTACTTGGCCGCATTTCGCGGTTTTTTATTGCTACGTGTTGGCTTGGCCCGGCCCAGGAGCAGACCACGCTCCATGCTGGCCATAATGTCGTCATGACAGACGCGGCCATAAAAGATAATTATGATTCCGGTAATAGGTTTTATTTTCGCGTGTACCTCTTTTGTTCCCAGACCCGCCAGCCATTGCCAAAAACTGACGCCATGTTTGCTTGTGGTTGTTGTTTTCGCTACAGGCACAAAGGTCGTCCGTTCTGGGCTGGCTGACTACACAGTGTCTACATTTACTTTTCGGGTGACCAACGTGGCATAGAAATTATGCGCATTATACGCATAGCGCTTCAGCGCCTCGCTAAAAAATTATATCCGCGACCTTATGAGATGGGAAAATGCAAAAAAGAGTAATGTAGTCTCGGCGGTGCAACGAATTTTGAATATTCTGCCACATTTTTCCCCAAGATATATGTGGCTTGAGAAAACTACATAAGAGCCACTTTACGTAGAAGCAAAAGGACGACTTAATGACTATTACGAAGACATCAAGAGATCGGCATAGGAAAACTCAGTGGTTAGAAGGAGACGAACATTTCAGGCAGCTTGGGCCATTTTTCAGTATTATATCTCCAATAAGCTATAAGCTTTATGTCGTGAGTAAGCGCATCTCTCTTCAAGTACTTGCTCGCCTCTTGAGAGATTGGTTTATCCGTTGAATTGTGCCGAACAGCCAGTTTCAATGTGCCCAATGTTAATATATCTGTTATATCGTTTATAAAAATATCGATTATTGACGATATTGGCAGACAAAATATCATATCGGAATAACCCTTATCGTAGAACCAAAATATCGATATATCGATCAAATATCGACAACCCTATTTTTAATGTTTCATTTCTTCATGATGAAGACGTGTCCCTTGGCAACACCCATACGTTGCATTTTAGATGCTTACGCCCTTCTTGATGATGTTTTAGAAACCATTCTAATGTGAAACTATTCGTTATCTAGTTTCCACTCAGGACTTCCTTTAAGTAAGAGACAATCCGACAAAGAAAAGCAGCTGATGACCTGCATTCGATAGCGAAGTCTACTGATGATGAAACTCGAAAATCCTGGAAACTCAAAGAAACGGTTCGGCTTATTCGGGTTAGACTTAGGACCGCCGGTAACTGAACCCGAACCGGAACCAATCTGTTTGTAAAAAAGGTAAGTCGCTTTTATAAGAACTTTTACAATATTCTCGGCAGTTCCAAGTGAAGATGCGCTTTGAAAATTATAACTATTTGAGCTTTATTTCGATTTCAAGAACGAAAAAAAAACACCACAAACGATTTATATATATGTACTTAGAAACTAGAGAGTCTGAAAACTCTGAACCACTCCAAGAACTACAACGAGCTTAATGATTTTCCGATTTATTATAAGATAATCATTGGTAGCGTTTAGCAGATGAATCGAAAAATGTGGAATCATGATAGCTTAGCTTTGCTCCTTTTAAATGCACTGATAGTTAGGGAGGCCAAGCCAAAGCAATGATGGAACCTATGGACTTTGAGATAAGACTAAAAATACACTAAAATTGCCACGATTAGGAATTAAGCGCGAACCACTGAACCTAACCGAATTCGTGATTCACTTTACTTCAAAAACCATTTTATCAACCGAACCAGTGACCGAGGCATGTGTAAGCGGCTTAACCTAACCAGCCCAAATTTCCGAGCGGTTTGCAACTGCGGGCGATACCATTCGATTTAAAAGACCAAAACCGTCTTGGAAGTAATAGAAAAGGTCCTTTTTTTGAAATAGTTTTTATTGAAGCATGCTTCCGCAACCATTTGAACGCTTACATGCTGAAAGAACTCAATAATACATCGAATTAAATAAGGCGAGGTGCTCGTCCAAATATCCACAATTCCGGTGGGTGGATTCTGTTCAGCCTAAGCAGACGAATGGGCCTTGTTAGAATTGTGAAGACGTCCTTATGCAGAATACTAATAACACAGTGTTACAAAAAAAAAAAAAATCAACATACTTTTCACGAGACCCAGTACATATTGTCGGGCAGGTCGACCATAGCATTTCCTCATACTCGGTTTCTTTCTAACAACCCCAAAATCTCATTTAAATTGAAATAACTCGCGCATGGACTGTCTGATTTTTTATAGCCTTTGAAATTCCGATAGCGACGAGAGGCATTTAAAGTATCATAGTCAATGGTTTGACAGATTTAGCTTGATGGCTAAGAATGCGGTTTACAGATCTGGCATTTTCTCCTTTTTTCCCAAAATTTCAACTTTGACCCCCACTGGTTCCACCCTTTTTGTTCTATGCGATTTTTTGTTAAGTTTTATTATATAAGCACATTTAATTCTCCGTTGAACAAACGTTGGCCCAATGAATTTTGTTTCCGTTTGACGAAGCTATTCCCGTTTTTCTGAGTACACATCGACAATCCAGTATTTTTTTTTATACGGCCCTGTTCCGAATTCCGAGTCGGTTTTCGTGTAAACGTTTGCATTTAGAGTTATATGGAAGGTGACAAGCATTCCAACGGTTACTAGATTACATTTGACGAGAATCGGAATTGCTTAAGTCGCTGAAACCGATTGCTCAATGCCAAGTGCATTCAATTCTTTAAAAAGAAAAGACCTGATGTAGTAGCCATAGACATTCTGCTTACTTTTGATATAAACGTTTACACGAAAACCGATTCGGAATTCAGAACAGGGCCGATAGTGTTGACATATTAGTATGTGTTTTAACATGAGTGCCCCCAAAAGTATAAAATGATTTTTTAGGCGGAAAATTTAAATAATTGTTGACAAAATTCCTACAAAGTAAACTTACATTTACGTAAGTGTTGCATAATTTTTGGACCTAGGTCAGCATCCTCAGAATAATCTATAAGCCTCCACCATCCTGTTACGCTCAAGTGTGCCGAGGATCCAAATAGAGACTTCCCTTTTATATTTTGGACCAAATTTTAAGACCTGCCAAATTTATCGGAGCTCCAGATAGATGTCTATAATCCATCCATCTATTAGGCGGCTCACAACCCAACATTTGCGGCTCACTTAGGTCAGAAACTATTTTCGGTTATTTTAACCGAGTACTGGTCGAATTCACCAATCCTATACCCGGGATTACGGTCAACCAGGCACCGACTGAAAACATTCTCCCAAGTTTTGGGAGGTGAGGATCTACAGCCTTGGTAATGAATCCGATTCCGTCTGCGAAGATAATTTTCTTCGCACCACCGAAAAAAAGTAAGAATGTTGTCATTACCTTCCGAGATCCTGATCATATCAACTTGACCGGTCTCGCACTGCTCATTCTTAGAAGTTAAAACGAAACTTCCTTTAAAAGACAGTACGACCGTACCAGGAATTTTGACTTGGTCAGGACAAGTCCCCTTGACTCAACAACTACCCGATCGTGTCCACAATAGCCACGATGTTTGTCACCATCTCTATGAAAGTCAGGTCCCACTTACCGATTTTTGTTCCATAGTTTACGCGTTCTTACGTACTTGATCCGCAACCGTTTCATCCTGACCTTTATTGTACTCAGTCACTTTTGACTTCCTGCTTCGTTCTCAACACCATTGTGTGTCCCACACAAAAAAACCTTTTACCAACTTTAGTCTTTACACTTTTCACCGACTCCATTATCCTCTTACAAGTCGCTTCATTCTTTTCTTTTGCTTTTACTACCCTATTGCCTTTCTTCGTCTCTACTTCCGTTCTTACGCTGTTGTCTTGTATTCCTCTCACCCACTTTTTCGACATTCCTTCTCTTTTTATTTCCCCTGTCTCTATCTTTTTTACACTCTTTTTTACACTCGCCGGTTGCCACGCATAAAAATTTACTCAACATATTTTTCGTCGATTACTCTTTCTTTAATTTTACACATTCATTTTACACCACCTCTATCCTCTATCCGTTTCTAACATCTCCGACTTTTGAGACCTTCTCCATACTCTTTAAATCGTTCTTTTTGGTAGCTTCTTATACGTTTCTTTTTATTTAACCCTTACTACTGAAACCCCGACCTTACTCACATTCGACTTTTGACCTTTCGTATAAAAACACGTCGCCCCTCCGATATCTTTTTTCTCTTCACACTCCTTTAGCACCCTCTCAACTATTCCTACTTTCTCGTTTTCGACACTCCCTGCTCTTTCATAACTTTTGGGGCCCGTCTCTTTTCTAATACCACACACCACTCCCTCTTTATTTGATTTCTTTTATCCACTTCCTCTTTTACACTTTCGACTATCCTTTATCGCGTCTTACTCACTCACTACTTTCACTCTTTCCTCTTCTCATTACCCCCCATCTTTCTTTTTTTCATAATCACCACCCTTTTTATCTCTTCCACAAACCTTCCACCACCCAACTCCACTACTCCACCCCACTACTTTTTTTCTTTCTTATCCACCATCTAACTCTTTAACTCACACATCACACCCCCGTCACCACCACCATCCCACCTTCCTTCTCTTCTCCCCTTCACTTCTTTACCTACACTTTCACCCCCCCTCTCTCACACACACCCACCACAACACCACCACCGCACCCCCCACCCCCCACCACCTGTTACCCAATCCGTGTCCCTTTTATATTTACCAAAAGAGAAACTTACTTACAAAACCCCCCAAAAATCAAAAGTATGAAATGGCCGCGAAATTCGCAAATTTATACCGTTCATCCGATTGCGATGAAACATTGTGGAATGTTTGGACGCTTGCCTGAGAAGATTTCTGAAATGTGCGGAAGATGGTTCTCATTTCCAAAACGGAGAGTGTTCCTCCCGACTCAATAATTGTAAGGACAGTATAATCTTCAGTAGAGGCGAGAGCTCTTTATCAAATACTTCCAAGAGGTTTTAAAATAAGGTAGAACGGGATCACCAAATGTATTAAGTCTCCTTCTACTAACAGCTGGACTGTGGAATAGAAGATGTGGAATGTTATTCCTTCTCTTAATCACTCCTACAGCTTCTACAGAAGCTCTGTTTTTCTACTTGGGCATAGAAAAATGCTGGTAAGTGTTTAGTTGAAAGCGGGCTGGCTGTATGGCAGTGCCCTGTCTAGCCAGTATTGCGGTGTCCAGGCACCCAGACGAAATATCAAGCGATCTAATTTAAGGATCTAAGTCATTTCGTGACTTAAGTCGGGATTTACACGATGACGCAAACTTTATGAAGTTTTCAAGGGAAAACTACTACTAAAACTTATTAACTTATCGTGAAATCAACGATTTACACGTTGAAACAAGCTTTCCAGAGTTTGTCAAAAAGCTTTCGGATGTAGGCAGAAGATGTAGTGTCGTGGGCGGCTTCCTAAATATTTGGTAAGCTTTTCCAATCGAGTAGACTTGCGATGATGAAGTCAGGAAGAGTTTGGAATGAAGTTGTGGCAGTTTGAAGATTAAGAAAAGTAAAATCGGCTTGTCAAGATGACAACAGCCCCAAGGGGCCAAAGCCGAGCCTCTCTCAATCTCTTGGCTTGTGCGCTTCTAATTTTAGCACAAGAGAAAGGGACCTACAGTTTAACGCCGAATCCGAACGGCAGTTTTTGAGAGGCTTTTCATGGCTAATGCTGGCACCAACAGCAAGAGGTGTGGCCGGGTGTAAAGTTTTATTCAAAGAAAAAAAACTTTTCATTAGATGTTGTTCCGAGGCGGGATCGAACCCACGACCTCATGCTCAGCAGTCGCGCACACTAACCGCTGAGCCACTCCGGCCGCTAATACTTCAGCACTTCTCTGTAATTTATGTAAGCTATAACATACATAGAGCTACATATTTTGGGGAAAAGTCCCATTTGCTATCAATAAAAATAAAAATTACTTCTCTACTTGCTGAATGATGATGTTTTGCCAGAGTAGTTTCCTATCCAAAAAGAGTCCAAGCTACATTTAATCTGAACCCCAGACTAATGTTTTTAGTGAGAAACTTCGTTACTCCCAGGACAAATAACTATTTCAATGTAGAGAGCTAAATTTTAAAATGATATTAAAATCAGTCACTCCAAATACCAACTGCATACCAAAACCAGTGTACCCTCTTCTCAGTTCGCAAGCCAAAAAAAGAATTTAACTTTTTATGACAGGACGCGCGGTTTTGTGAGCCTTTGATAAATTGCAAGTGAACCTAGCGAGCGGTTTAAGATGCGTGTTACATTTTTAATTAGCGGACCACGTTGAAGCCTCCTCCGCGGCACAACTCGCTCAAAGTGGGTGATGGGGTAGCGGGGTGGGTAATATGGAAATCAATGCCATGTTTGCATTTCTAACAGACTTGTCACTCTTATGAAGATTAATGCCACCTTCACTGCTCGCACAGTTAGCACTTTCAATTAAAGCGCCACCCGCGAGCAGCTCGGGAAACTTTCTAACAAAGAATAATTGACTCGACATGATAATTGTTTTAGTGACGCGCGACAGTCAGCCGATGTTGATTAATGTGCTTGACCCAGTTTTCAATTAAATTTCCGGCAGGTTTTAATTCCAACCTCCAGAAAAATCAAACATGAATCGGGCAAACGACAGCGGCAATCGACCCGCTTTGATGTCTAATGGAAAACGTGTGCGGGCATAAAAATGGCCGCTAAGAAAATGCATAAAAAATTGTGTGCGAGCGCAAACATGTGCGGAAAGGACATGCAAGGACAAACGGAAGTCACATACGCAAACCTCGCTTATCGTTCTGGCAAGCAGAAAAGTTACTTTACCATAAAATGTTCTTTTATACACCCCGATCCAGAGATACCTACACGTAAGTGGACCAAGGAGCTAACCAGGATGTGGCGAATGGGGGAAATGTTTACACAAGTCATAAGAATTTTTTAGCGAGCCATCGATAGCCATGCGGACGTCGTTGTGGCTGTCTGTTTGCCAGTGTAGAAGAGCTCTTCAGCATTTGCATAAACCTTTCGTGGAACGCAGTTTAGTCTCTGTTTGCCCAGCCCATTATATTGAGCAAATCATTGCCAACCTTCCCTTTCCCCCACCCTCACCACAAAATAAAAACTTTGTCCAACTGCAATAATCATAACTGCAATGCCCCGACATTGATTCCGAGGAGCAGATTTCTGCGTTTTGGCAGTCGCCATTAATGTGGCTTTGTTTTACAAGTCGTTCCCATGGACTTAGATTTGACTGTGGAAATTTCCGCTTGATTTGCTCTTAGCCCACATAAAGCAAAACTTTCTAAAGTGGAAACTGAAACTTTGACGCTTTAAGTTTTATCGAAATGGACAATGCTCAGTGGGTCAGCCAACTTGGCCATCGAAATTGATATGCCCTTAAAAGGTAATGCGGAGTCTGGCAGTTCCTCCCCTAATGCATTAACTGCTGGGCCAGACGATTTTTGGTATATTTACTTAGGTGTATAACATTTGCACAGAGTTGGGGTGATTACCATTGGGGAGGATGCAAAGAAAATCTATTTCAATTTCAATTCATGGAAGTTGGCTTAGAAAATCAATTTTTTAGATGTAAAACTAAAAATGCTTCACAATTTCACAAGTTATTCTCCGAATAAACAAGACAAAAAGTCGATTAAGCCCGACTATAATATACTCTGTACCTGTCAAGTGCTGCCCATTACCGTTGCGACTGGTGCTGCCCACAATCCTGATTACTAAATACCCTGTATTTCGGCTGGACTGGTGCGGCATTAACGAATCCCCTTGCTCTTCCCTGTAGTTCAGCTGCACCGGTGCGGCATTAACAAATTCCCTAGCTCTTTGTAGTGAGTACTTGCTACCAGACCAACTACCAGCCAAGTATTTGCCTAACGAATTTTGTATGGGAATGTCCGGAAAACGTACCGATCGGTACGACCCTGCATTACCAGTCGTTAGTGTGGTGATAGGTGCACACTATTGTTCACGTACTAGACCAGCGCTGTGATGCACCAGTGATGCATCAGGTCGTTAGGACTGGTAGTGCCTTGACACCAGCTGAACTACAGGGTAGTGCCTCTTTTTCGTTAAGATATTTATTGTTTTAAGCCCAAGTTTTTAATTTAAAGTGATCACAACCTGCAATTGTGTGTTGAGTTAAACATACTTAAAATTTCCACCATCGATTTGCTACTTTCGGACCGAAACACTTGTTTTGCACTTTGCCAATTTCGTGAGCCGCCTCCTTCCTTCCAACCGATTTCCCAGTTTCCAGTGTCTGCGACCAAAGTAAATAGGTTTTTGTGGCTTTGGCATTTTAGGTTAAACGATATTTTGTACCGTGACATGTTTGCTTGTCGATGATTTTCATCCATCCATTTTTTCGTCATTTTATTTGGGACGCACAGATGATTGATGACACTTAATTGATGAACATTGGACCGACGGAGACAACAATAACGTTTAACAAAAGCGACTTTTCCTAAATATTTGCACATGTCTGGCTTAAAGTGGCGGGAGCAGCTTAAAGTCAATCGTTGGCGGGGGAGGGTAGCCGGTGGGCAGCTGCCGACTGGCGCAGGTCTCTGGATTTTGGGTTTCGGACATTTTCCAGGTCACAGGTGCTTTTGTTGTCCGCATTAGATTTGCCTTTGGCCCCGCCTCAGTGTGTGCATTTGGACTTTTTGTCCATTTGGCTGTAAAATTTATTTCATTTGTCCAACGTCCCCTGCCCCTTGCCCACTATACGCATGACGCTGACAGTTTTATGGCAAAGTTAAGCCGATATCAACGGCAGGACACATGACCCTACTATGCCGCACAGCCTGCGTCTCCATAAAAGTGTAAAATTTAAAGCCTTTTTTTGTCCTACCTTGGCACAACAAGTGGGCGGGTCGGGGTCGGGTTTTAGGTCTGCCACATAATCCCCTTCAATGGAATCATTCATGGTTAAAGCAGATAACAAAATATGTTGAATTGTTAAACAATTCAGAACTGTTGTCAGCTCTACAAGTCCAGTTGCTCATTGTTGCAAAACTCCTGGAACCAACCATAGGACTCCAGCTTGGACTGTACATAGCTGCTGAATACAAACATCGAAATGGGCACACACCTGTTCTCCTCTTCATCTTTGTCATTATAGTACTGGGTAACTTTCAAATCGATCATAATGACCGCATGCAGCATATAGAGCACTCCGCAGGCCAGCGATGCCATCGATTGTCCCAACATGAACTCAAAGAAAGGATGCACGGGTTTATCCTCCAGATATTCACCCTCCAGCGGCTCTTCGCCCGAGTACATCAAGTGAAAATCTCGCTCCGCATCCCACATGGTCATGATGGAGATCGTCGTAAAGGCAATCGCGGCGGCCGAGGCCTTGACAATCTCCACGCACACGGTGGGAGAATGGCCCGTGCAAATGTTGACGCTCTGGAAGAGGGTCAGTACCATGAACACATAAAAGCAGACCAAATAGAAGTATTGTATCATCTGCTTCTCCCAGCCCAGCATATCCATATTGACGGACATAAAGCCAGTGATGTGAAAGGCCATGCAAAACATATTGAAAACTGTCTCGATCGTGTAGAACAGAAACGAGACGGGACGCAGGTTTCCCAGAGAATCAGGCACGTATGCTTGCTCCATATTGGTATTTTTATTACTAATCGATTTAGACTTTAATACTTGTTGTGTGTATGAAATAAAAATAGATTGGCCTACTTCAATTGTTGAATGGGCCCTCATCCATTTTCTTCACTTGGCTGACAGCCCGAACAGATAGGAAATTCCATGGCCATGCCCAACAATTCACACGCCAATCGCAAACATAAGTCAACTTTCGGTGATAAGAAGTCACGATCATGGTCAACTGATCAGATGCAGCACGTTCTTGGGTTACCTACGCGCTTCGACGAATCACGTATTCGCGTTGACTCACTTTTTGCGGCCGCTTAATAAGCAATATTTGTGGAGAAACCGCTGATTGGAAATTACACAGTAAAAAAACACAGCTTATATACCCATTACTTCAATGGGTAATTGGGTGTATAATTATTTTCTGATAGACCAATACCGTTTATGCATTTTAAATACATATTTAAGAAGGCTTGAGTCCTATCTTAACCTGTAATATAAGCAGGAGGATAGTTTTTTACGTACTTTATCTAAATCAATGGCTTGACAATTCGCTGAGAACATTCTGAAGGCCTTACTCAGCTGCCAATATTGCTCCCTGACACATGATCCTGCCAACTCGTATTTAAAAACAACTATCAATTCTGAAAATTGTTTTATAACTCTTAGAGAACTGAGCAGACTGAGCTGAAGACGCACGTCTGAATGGCTACTTATACTTTTCGGTGCGGTGGCTAAGGTGAGCTGAATTGTGCTCATTTTATGATCGTTTTATGAATGTTTTGAGATGAAGAAATCTTATTTTCCCAAACTAGTTTTTTCCAGCCTTAACAGCCTTAAGCTCAGTATACACCTCAACAAAGGAGCTCCTTTTTTTGTTTTGACCCAGTGTGGCCAGATGATAGAAACATGCACAAATTACGGTCACACTGCCTAGTGTTAAGATTTTGAATATCTTGAAAATATGTATGTAAATATACAAAATGAATTACAACGAATTTAGGAAGATTACAAGGCAGTCGCTGGTGGTCAGCATGCTGAACTTTTTGGAATTGATGCCACCGGAAATATTTTTATGAGACCAGATCAATAGCAAAGTCTCAACGTGTCCACTGTTCATCTGATAGCCATAGCCACGGACACGGGAGTGCCACCACGCAGAACTTCTGATTTGACATTGGCCGCCTGGAATTCAAGTATGCCTGGTATGCTCGGCATGATTGTGGGTCTCTTCCTGCTGATTTTCATGGCCTTGAGCTGTTACATTGTGCGCTCCAAGAAGCAGCGCAAGAGTAGCTCTGGGAGCCGTTTTTTGCCTGGGTCGGTAGTGTTGATAGCCAGGATCATAAAAGCGTGTCCTCGGCTAATTTGGTCACACACGAGAAACTGGCAGAATGTCAGGTGTCTGTGCTGCATATGAAGCATGGTGGAAATATAACCATGGCCAATTCCATGAATAATGGACTGCATCATGTGGCCAGCGGTGGAAGCAGTAGCATGGCCCTGGCCGGTTTGGAAGGGCCGCTGGAGAGAGAAGCGAAGGCAATCTGTTTAGCGCTGTCGTGATCGGACTAGCAGTGGCCGCAATCATGGTTCCACAACAACCGCTTTCTTTTTTTATTTTTGTTAGGGCAACTCTATTCTTTTTCTTTTCTTCTTTGGCCATTGATGATAGTTTCACAACCGTTTTACAGTCTCGGCCGCTGCCACTAATGCCCGCCACTCGCCTCTGTCCCGAGCGACATCCCACCAGGAGGACACACCCAGCTGCGAGATATCTCCCTGCACCTGGTCGCGCCATCTCCGCTTCGGTCGACCTAGCCCGGGCAATTCTATTAACGATGGCACAATGGTAACAAATATAATCGATACTTCAAATGTGTATATCGGCAATTTGCGATACATCTTCAAACAATAGAAATCTATTATTTCTTGAGTTATCGGTAAAATACCAATCTAGTATATTTATGGTCCTTTGTTCAGACCTTTTGTGGGAAGTGTGTACTGGCAAAAAAGCGAGCGCCAAAGCGCATTGGTGCCAAAAAAATGTGAGTTTTTTATGTATGAACTTTTATGTTTTGGGAGCTACTTTGTTGATGTGTATACTAAGCTTTAAATTCAAAAAAAGCAAGCCTTCCGGTTTCGATTGAGAGTTGAGAGCAGCAGCAGCAAACCTTTCTAGTGCTCATAACTTGACGATCGTTCTGCCGATCCATACCAATCTTTGGCTTAAGTATTTCTAGAAGGTAGGAATGTTTTTCCAAATAGCGTGAGGCGGGAGGGGCATATCAAAAAATTAAAATACTCTTGATTAGCCTGCAGGTATAAGAAGTTTATGTACCAAACAAGTCGAATCCCTATCTGTTACCATCTCTGAGGTCCGATTGTTCATACAGACCGAAAGACAAACTTAGTATACTCTGTGTACCTTTGGTAGAGAGTATAGAAAAAGTTCCTAGGGGATTATACTGCAAAAAAAACAGCCAAAGGAAGCAGCTCAAAGCCAAATTCATGAAATTTTGACAAATACACCTGTTCGCTCCAACTTTGTCAGGGAAAAAGATTATTTTTTCTTTGCGAAATGCCTTCGTGTTTTCCTCAAACCAACCCGGCTAAAATAAAACAGACAGATGGTGCTTATGTGGATGCTTATTTTGGGGTATTATCAAGTGAATATCGAGCTCAAGCAATCTCGGTCATTTTTGAAGCAGTAATTTTCGGCCTGAATGTAGTTCGCGAATCGAGCTGATTTGAACCTATATCGAGCAAAAATCAAGTTCTTCCGAGTCGGTATCAAGATAAGATTTCGCGTATTGAAATATCCCTACTCAAGTCAATCCTCTCGAAGTAGGTTTGAGAGAATCTGTGATTGACCGAATTCTGACATCGTTTGGGATCGATTTTAACGTGAATATCTCGAATTTTTTTTCTGTGCTCCGATCACAGCACAGATAAGAATATTCAACTTTAGTGATTTTAAAAGGGTACCCCAGATTTGGCACAGCCCAACATGGCATCGCATTCTATTTATAAGTTCAGCAAACAAAGTAGCTTCCAAAATTCTTCTATTTTTTGCCTATTACTTCACATAGCGCCAACTCTTTCGAGTGTAATTGCGCAATGCTCTTTGTTTTAATTAAAACCGTGCAACTTGCTATCAAAAGTTTGGCTTATCAATTTGGTAAAAGAACACAAAAAAAAAGCACGCCATGCATGGCCATCGCTATAAACAATTTATCTCGCAGCAATGTTGACTTATGGGAAATTGGTAAAAGAATTGGCAGTCGGGTGCGGCACGTAGACACTTCTAGACGTGGTGCACAAATAATAATGCACTACGCCAAATGGATAATCGGCTTCCTCTTTCTAGGATTAGTACTGGTCCAGGGGCAAGATGATGAAAAAAGTCATTCCACTTCGGTGGCGGGAATGGTAAAGCTATTGGAGCTAGAAGCCCGGCTCATAGATAATCTCAGCGACTATGCAAAAGAGCTTCAAAAGAAAGTGAGGATTGTGCGGCAGTAAGTAAGAGACTTTGGAATGATGAACAGCAAAAATGATCTTTCACTTCTCTTTTCAAGGGGTATTGCCAAAATGCGTTCGGAAAATGAAAAAGCTATTGTTTCGATGGAAGATTATGTGTCCAATCCGCTAAATGCCTTTTCTCTGATTCGGCGTATGCATCAAGATTGGTTACACTGGCAGTTGTATATGGAAGACCCCATAGGCTTGGAACAAGTGGATTTTGTACAGCAAAACAGAGAAGCCTTGCCTAGCTCAACCGATCTGGAGGAGGCTGCCACCTCGTTGCATCGCATTCAAACCACATATGACCTAAGTGTAATGAATATGACCAACGGTCTACTCAATGGCAGACAATACAAGTAAGTGATGGAAGGGCCTTGAATTAAGAAGTTTACAGTTTAAAGTCATTTTCACAACAAATAGTGCCAGCTTAAGCGCGCTTGATAGCTATGCCGTGGGTCAGTACCTCTACGATCAAGAAATATATGGAGCTGCTAGTGCCTGGATATATCAAGCCTTAGAACATCCCAATAAAAATCCTATTCCCACTCCAGTGGAGCTGCCGTTGGGGGAAGTGATGAAGATCTATGCCGAAACCCTCATCAAGCTGAGTAAGTTTGTCAAAAAAATACACAATGTCTATATCCAAGTTTAAATCACTCAAGCTTAAAATGTTTGATCCTAGAAGATTTCGAAATACTTCAATTACATTTCGGAATACTTAAAATCTCTTAGACTTTTGGAAACCAGAATTTTTTATTTTAATAAAGAATTTTCAGTAAATTTCTTGACTTTTCCCTCAGTGAATCATATCTTCATAAGCAAAAGTTTGAATTAAAGTTGGAAACTCTAAGATTTTAGTTTCCATTCTCTATCCAATTAAAACAGTATAAATTTCATCCCGTTCATACCAAAACTTTTGGCTATCGTGTTGTTTCCCCTAATCAAATTGTACTTCCTCCACAGATCGCTATAAAGATGCCCTACAAGTTCTTAACATAGCATTGACTGATAAGAAAAATGATATTAAACTCTTGCAAAGGAAATTGCACATCGAAACTTTGATTAGAACCGAACCCAATAGTATACCCAAGCCGGTAAGTGTTTGCCAGATAACTTCCATGAAAGCTAACTGACATACAATATTTGGCAGTACAACAAACAGTATGTGGGTGACTATGAACGGGGATGTCGAGGTCAATTTGCTCCTTCAACGGATGCAAAACTTCACTGCATCTACAATGTCACCAATTCGCCGTTTCTAAGACTGGCGCCTCTTAAAATGGAGCTAGTGGGCTTAGATCCCTATATGGTGTTATATCACGATGTGTTATCATCTAACGAGATCCGGGAGCTGCAAATGATGGCCACACCGAGCCTTAAAAGAGCGACAGTCTACAAAGCAGAGGCCGGTCGTAATGAGGTGGTGAAAACACGTACATCCAAGGTGGCTTGGTTCACGGACAACGTCAGCCAACTCACCACACGCCTGAATCAACGTATTGCGGATATGACACGTTTCGATTTGAATGGCTCGGAAATGCTACAGGTCATGAACTATGGCCTGGGTGGATATTACGACAAGCACTATGATTTTTTCAATGTGACCGTGAGTAATAAGTAATTCTGCAAATTGAAATTTATTATTATTTTACAATTTTCCTGCAATTCCAGAACTATGATCTAACCAAGATGAATGGCGACCGCATTGCCACTGTACTGTTCTATGTAAGTACTCCCCAAACTGTCACAACTTTCACCCCACAATTTATCCATTCCAGCTAACGGATGTGGAACAAGGAGGAGCCACAGTATTCCCCAACATACAAAAAGCTATTTTCCCACAGCGAGGATCTGCGATTATTTGGTATAATCTGAAGGATGATGGTGAGGGCAACCAGCAAACTTTGCATGCCGCCTGCCCAGTGATAGTTGGATCCAAATGGGGTAGGTGTATTACTATTATCAAATGAGCGAGCCTTAGTTCATGTTTTATATTTAGTGTGCAACAAATGGATACGCGAGCGTCAGCAACTTTTCAGACGACCCTGCCTTAAACAATGAAATCTTTTGGAATGCGATTCTCAACAGCAAATTTCAATACAGGATATTAGGTGATAAGTTGAATCTTAAATTTTTTAAAAATTTTACAATATTTTTGCAGCCGAATTGCTGTACATTTTTCATTTACTTGATTTAATTAGTAACTTTATAAATATGAAATGGGTAAAGTAGGAATAAAGCCTTTGAATTTTAGAGACAAGTTTTGTCAAAATTTTTTGTCTAAGAGGAAAAGTTGTTGGTGTAAGGTACACTCAAAAAGTTTTAAGGAAAAGAAGCTGAAACCAAATTATTATAAAAGTAACAATACTATTTCATCATGCATGGCACCAAAAATGAGCTTTCTAGATGAGCTGCTATTGCATTAACAACCCAAAGCAGACGAAGAATGAAATATTTCATTACATTTTGGTTATAGGACTTACTGGGCATCTTAGAAATTCTCATCCCTCCTTGGTTCGATGATTCAAAGGCGTGGTCTGGTATACCGGAATGACATGCTCGCTTTCGATTTTCTGGTGTAGGCAGTAACTTCTATCGAAAGCAGTCAAAAATTTATAAAATCGTCTTTGTGGCCCTTTTTTTGTGTGTGTTTCAGCCCTTGGGTTCGATAAAATCTCTCACAGACTCTATTAATCATCGGCTATTAGAACTTATCAGACATTTGTTCCTAATACTTATCCAACTTTAAGAGTCACTTAAATCTCCAAAACCAAGTATCCTAAAAAGGCTTTATTGTGTCTAACCATAAGTGTTTCTGGCATCAACAAGCCCGTCATTTGAAAAGCCAAGACTTACAAAGTTGCCTTCCTGTCCTTAAGTTATTTATTGATAAGCGTCATGTGAATTACATGTTCACTATGTCAAAACAACACATTAGGTATTTGATATATTAAATATACAATCAGGGCTGAAAACATCATAAAAATCGGATATGGTTTACTTCGGGGTTAATCTCTGTATGGATATACTACGTAAGTAACTTTTGTCGTAAACGGGGCACGTATGTCCAGTGTGACCAACCTAACAAGAGTAACGAAGAGTTCGCGATGACTAAGCCACAGTTTGGTCAAACTAAATGATAAGTCTTCACCACACTTAAGTACATCTAGTTATAATCTTTACGGGCTGTCAATTAACATCAACTCGGAAACTGTTTAAGAGATAAGCAAAATCTTGTGTCACACCAAAACATTTTTAGGAATTGATATTTAAAGTGTTCCTTCCTTCACCTGATAAGCCCCATTGAAGAGTTCCCACAATTAAAGTGTCTGCTTCTGAGTAGCTTATCAATTGGGTGACATTTTTACTTAAGAAAACAGAAAAAATCGGTATCAGAAAACTAAAATTGTAGGCAAAGCAATTCTAACGTCAACTACACTTAATTAGTAGTTTGCCTCGAAATGTCGCTTCCATATATTTTAAAGAAATGGATATTGAGTGGCCTTCTCGTAGGTCTTCTCCTTTGCCTGGTTACAGCTGAAAATGAAGAACAAAGCCATTCAACATCGGTGGTTGGCATGACTAACGGGTGAGATTTACATAAAAGCTTTCGGGATGACATTTCTTTCTCTTTGTTCTTTGTTTTCATGCTCCCCTGACAAAAATGTAGACAAGTCGTCGTACGAGCAAGACCGTCATCGTGATCGCGTTGTAAAATTCTACGAAATGCACTTTGACAAAGGTAAAGTGTTTACAGTGATCCATTTTACCCAAGAGGGCAAGTCCAAACACACTATTTATAGTATTTTGAAACGAAATATAATAAAAAGACAAGTTGGAAAATTTGATTACAGCCATCAACACATCAGTAAGGTAATAAAAAAGAATTATATTGTTGCCAGACGCAGAGCACCAACTTTCACACCTGACCAAATACAATCCGTCAAATCTCAATGTCGCTGGGTGTCGCCTTGTCGCCTTTTTGCCAATATCCCTCTTGTACCAAAGGAACGGAACCCAACATACTTGGCGCAGTGTCGTCCAATTAAAGATTTATTTGGAAGTCTGAGTGCTGCAGTTTACAAAATCAACTGAAAGAAATATAGTTTAAAAAACTGAAAAACACGCTTTAATAGCATACTTGAAGGCTGAAGTTTCGGCTCGATTTTTGCAGCATACTTTTTAGCACGCTTAAATATTTACATACATACACGTGAAGCTAATATAAGCGTGTTAAAAATATCAAAGAACTGACCAACAGTATTTGCTTATGGATCCGGAAATACGACCCCAAGGTCGTACAGGCCGCTTGCGGTGACATTTTCCGGAAGCTACGTCGTGTGGTTGATAACGGTCCTTTCGACAAATCCATTGATTCAATTTTTTTGTATATGTAGTCATGAATAACTGTCAAATTTTCATTAAGATCCGTTGAGAATTGTGGTTATGGCGGCATTTTAAAACTTTAACCGATTTTTAGTTGTCACCTGTTAAACTATTGGAGCTGGAGAATAAACTTATTGAGAGTCTGGCTAACTATCTAAAAGTGCTGAAGAGAAACTGGAAATTGTGCAGAGGTGGTAGCCTTTTCAGTTATCAAAAACAAACTACTCATCGATATTGGCTGCTTATGCAAACATATGATAATCATATGGGTCCGAATTTAACAAAAAAAAATATAGATAATCGAATGTACACAGCCAGCGGAAATTCAAAATTCACCTTTTCCATTCTGCCCACAAACTTACTTAAGGAGCATTCGAAAACTAGTTTTCACAATTTCATTTGGCATTTTTTGCAAACGAAAGCAAATCAAAATTAAATCAGGGCCGTTCCTTCAAATACTATGTTACAATCTTAACCATTTTTATTGTTCCTTGCCTGAAACCCAGCCTTTTTCTGGTGCATTAAGGTTCAAGAATACTTTTACCTACATTGTCCATTTTGTTTACCCCGAATCTATTTACTTTTATGAGCATAACTCGGAAGAGCCCACGATTTTTATATATTTCTGAGATTTTTATATCAAAAATTTAAGAAAAAACAAGAAAGAAAGTCGGTCAAGCCCGACTATAACATACTCTGTACCTGTGAAGTGCTGCCCATCGCCGTTGCGACCGGTACTCACCATAATTGTTTCTTTTGTCAACCGTTCATCCGATCCTTACCATTTCTTTGGCGGATCAATAAATAGTCATGTTTACCTCTGGTACAGAGTGTAAAAAATCAACAAATTCTAGATGCATTTTATCTAAAAATCGTGAAGGACCAATTAGGCGTATTTGTCACTATTCTTTCAATGTAGAACATGTAAGAATCGGTAATGATGAAATATCTGAGCTCACATCTCAAAGAATAAACTACAAAAAACTTTAAAATTTCAAGTATTCTTAATGATTTGTTTCGTCATTTGGGAACATCAATGCTTCAGAAAATAATGGAGTTCAGGCTATGCTTCTGTGGCGCTAAATTTTTCTTAACTATCATATCAGAAGCTTTACATAGAGAGAGTTTACCATACATAGAATTTACGTGCATATCTAACCCCATAAATTGTACCGATTCCATCAATAACAAACTTATCAATCCTTTATAAAGATGAGTCTTTCTTAGCTTACTTTCTTTTTATTGTCGAAAAATAATATAAATAGAATGAGCTTTAATTTCTTATATCGGTCGGCTTTTTTGTGCTGTAATGACCCAATGCAGAAGCGAACTGAATCCAACATTTATCAGCCCATGCTGGAGGTGGTTATAACTCAATCGCTCAATCATCCCATCGTTTAGTTTTGCACTAACACGTATGCAGAATCATGGACAAACAAATTTCCAACATAATCACTTTACACACTTCACAAAAACCAACAGTGTACCCTCCACTTTCCTCCCCACTCCACCCCCCCTCATACCCACCAAATTAAATGCCTTTTAAAATGCCAACACGAAAAAAATTAAGTGCTGAGTGGTTGAGAGTCGCTCTCGAAGTGAGCTTACGGCTAGGCTGGGCTAGGTAAACCCAAAGCAACCGCAGCCACATTTTAGCATACTCCTAGGCGACCTCGTCCTCGCCTGGTGGCGTCTAGTGTCTGACACCGCGTACGTGATATGCAACTTAATGTTTCAATTAGAGGTGAAGTGGCGCCCACGGTGACTGGCTCGGGCTCTGGGCTGGTGGTTATCGTTATCGTTTTGGGGGTATCTCTATCAGTCTGTGCACTTATCTGCTTTTAAAAACTTTTAATAATGAACTCTCGCTTACCGCCGGGAAACGTGTCTGTGTCGTCAGCCAGGGACCAGATGACTCGGCACTTTTGTTAATTTGTTTACCATCAACTCGACGCACCTTTTGCCTAAGCTGGAATATAGTAGAGAATGTAGAGCTAGAGAATTTGATTGAATTTCGCTTAACTTTAAACTAAGCAGAAATTTGTGCTGGAATGCATATTAAAGATTGGCTAAGAAGCTAACCAATTGCCTGGTGCTTCATCACTTGAGGGATTGTCCCTGGTTGTCCAACACCTTTTAATAAAACGTAATGTCAATAAATAAAAAAAAGAATATTGCCAGCATATGCGAAAAATTGTACAGACGACAGCGAGCAAGGGGTTAACTAGCGATTGCGCTACAAAAAGCAGAGCATGTGTGTTCCATGAGGAAGGATTGTTGATTCTAATCGGCCCGACAAGTAATATAGTAATATAGGCACAAATTGTTCAGTAATCTAAGAAGTAAATAACAAGGGTTTCGAGCAAATTCTTGCCCGAAATTTTAAAAAACAAATCCACGTAATGATTCTCACCTATGGACCGATCCTGATGCAGAATTTTAGGGGTTTGCAGATATTTCTTCACTTTTGCTACCTGAAATAGGTGACAAATAGCATGTAGCGTCTCTGTTAGAGTCGACTACATCCGTTCAAGTTGTACTCAAAGCATAACTAAAACGTATTTCAGTTTGATTGTGTGCACTTTATGGTGTGTCCTGGGCCCCCTTTCCACACTCCACCACACTCCTGGTGCTCTGCTCAGCACCGCAGAGATGATTACATATGCGCAGACCAATAATTTTGCCCAGCACACAGAAAAAATATCTAACAAGGTTAAGAAACGTTGTAAGGCAGCATTGATTGTATAAATCTAGTAAAATGTTTTATATGCACAGGGCAAAAGGGTTGCAAGTGGCGGCAGGAGGAGCGTCGCCCACATTTTGTGGTCAATGAAGGAAATATGATTTGGATTTTGTTACTTTGATTACACACATTACATGCGAAAAATGAAAAAGTAGCCGACCAGACAGACCAAAGGGGTCCACTGCGTGTGTGTGTGGTACAACGTGTGTTAAATTTCAACTTGTGGTCCCTGGGAGAGCATCGTAAAGCATTTGATGGGCAAGTCTATGCTCAGGAAATTGAGTTTTTCAAGCAGCTGTACAGATGTTCCTACGTGAATGTAAATAATAGCCAAAAAAATAAAAAAAAATTATGCACGCACTCAAGCGAACTGCGAAATTCGGGGTTTCCTCTCTCTCGTTCTCTTGCTCAGGGTCAGCTTGATAAATTTGTTCTTTTAACTTGAGAAAATCAATAAAATTGCGAATTAAAGTAGTCTAAAAGTGAGACGTGGGAATGACCGACCTGCCTTTCAACACGTCTGCCACTTACCTTGTAACCAAAATAATGCCGTCTCCTATTTATAGTGGGAAATCAAAGAAACAACGTGAATTAGCAGACAGACGCATTGTTGATAGCACGCGCTGACAGGTGCAAAACGCATTTGGGGAGACAAAATGTTTTCCACTTGAAATTGTTTGGCATCAAGCATACACAAAAAGAAAATCGGTGTACAGTTGAAATAAAAAAGAAAAAGCAAAGCTAACTTCGTCTGTGCCGATGCTTTAAAACGCTTGTAACAGATAATTCCTATGGCAGCTGCAAGAAGAAGTCACCCGACCTGCGCGGCTCCGACGTATTATCAGAGAATTATTCAATAATTCTCAAGAAATCAAAAACAAATGATATGAACATATAGACACAAGCAGGTTAAGGTTTCCCAGACATTACCACGTTTCGGCTAGTACCAATCTAGACCCGTCAGTGAGATGCTAACCACTTTACACGCCAACAGCCATTACCAATTGCATATATAAACTAATGAAGTGGCCGAATTTTAACTTGTGAATTGTTAGCTTTCCTCTATTTTTCTCTTCTTTTTCGCCCCAAAAATGTATTTTATCTGATATGTTCAATTGGATTTGTTTTGATCTTTTGTTAGTGTTCATCGGGTTCAAGAAATCCCTTAATGCTACCTTTATAAACCTACTTAAGCTAACCTTTTGCTATGAGCTATGAGAGATCTTAGGTCAGAAATGGCAACAGGCAACAGCAACAGAAGCCCATCGCATTATAAACCAATCATTAGAATATAATGCCTTTGCGAAACAGAACCCGAAACGGATATCATCTGTATGAAAAATTGTTTGGCTTTAGAACACTTTTAACATAACAAAATATACTCTGCACCTTCCATAGCTTGATTCAAGATTTACACTCACAAATGTGTGGGTACCCTGTAGTAAGCTAACCAGAAGTACTCGCAGTCCAACCCACCAGCAATGCATTTCAGTGCTTACTTTTTGCAGAACATGCTCTAGGGGGTAACCAATCGCCACCTCTTCGCTTTACATGTAAGAAGTGGAGTAAGCACCGAAAACTGTAGACTAACTGTAAAACTGTAAACTCCATTACGGACGCTGCTTCACCAAAACGGTACACCTGTCGGTACCCAACAGTACACACTGGGACAGAAGGGAAAACTGACCGGCAGAAATTCAAAATATCCATGTTTTAATGGCTTAAACAGTGGCCAATTATCCCCCGAGCTTGGAAATGTACAATTTTGAAGGTTGTATGAACGGTGACCGACAGGAAAGAAACCCAAAGTCGAGCATTGTTGTAATACCAGTATGGAGGCTAATTTTTGAACATTTTTAGCAGATGAGTGCTATGTGACGACAATGTTTCTGCTTCCAGGTAACTTTTTTTATTAACTATGTGATTCTTGAGGTACGTAATTGCAAATTCGGGTAATTGAATTCACATAAGATGGTAAGTAAAAGTGTAAGGGAAGAAAAAGACTAAAAAACTCTTCTTTTATCCTTTTTAGACCGGGAAAATTAATTACCGACTATTACCGGTATAGGATTGATATTTCTTGTTACCTTGGGCCTTTACGAAAGCAACTAATCATATTTTGTTCACCACCCTTTGTGGAAATCGGGTGGTAAAAGTTGAATGGGTTGAATTTTAGTTCCCAGCGATTAGCTCCAAATTCTTTTTCAAAGTTACTCATAAAAAAATATGATCAACGGGACTTTCAACTTTTGGAAAATCTACCCCCATGTATGCAACTTTTTTGCTTGTCATCGGATCGGGGTCAAACTCATTTTCAAAAATCAACATGAAAATTCAACAATGACTGCATACTAATTTTCCGGAACATTCACCCCCCTTGCTGGAAATTAGGTGGTAAAGGTTGAGTGGATTGAATTTTAGTTCGCAGCGATTGGCTCCAAACTCATTTTCAACGTTACTCATCAAAAAATATGATCAACGTGACTTTCAACTTTTGGAAAATCTACTCCCAAAGTCGGGAAATGGGCGTAAGACTGTTGTATGCAAGTTTTTTGTTTATCATCCGATCGGGCTCAAACTCATTCTTAAAGATCTATATGAAAATTTAACAATGACTGCATACCAGTCTTCGGAACTATGTCAAATCGGAAATAGTTTTGTCAAGTTTAGGAAAAAACATTTTTTTAAATGTTCTTATTAATTTATACTTATTCACTGTGTATGGGAGCAACATCTAAAAATTTACCGGTCTTAATGAAACTTTACCAGAATGTTATGCTTCACATAGGTCAAGCGTGTACCAAAAATTGTCCAAATCGGGCAAGGTTTAGGAGTACCCCAAGAGAAAATTTTTTGTGTGAATTTGTACGAAAACCCCGCCCATCTCTTTCTGGGGTTGCTCATCCATCTCCTAATCGGAAAAATATCGCCAGAAATTAAATTTGATCACCGAAAACCCTGTAAATCGATACCCCATTTAATTTTTTTCAAGTTTTTACCCCCTTTTCCCTCCATAAGTCGGCCCTTTCCATACTGATGAACTCGTTCTGCAAGTGGACTTATATGTTATTAAAATAAGTAAAATAATATTAAGTGTGGGTGCAATTTGATGCAAGATTTGGAATGCACGCAGGGTTGATAATTGATTAGGGTAACCATCGGCATGGCCGATCCGCACAGCTTTACCAGAGTTTGTTCACTAAATGTCAGTTGTCCGCCAGGCGATTTCAGACAGTCATCGGCTTCGAGTCGCCCCATACCTTATGAAGAAGTTTTCAACTTATAAAGTTGCTCCACTTCTTTGATATGCAAGAGGCACACATTTAGTTTTGCACCCTGCAGGACCTCAAATTATACTGGGTGAAAAGTCCGATGAAATGTTGGCCCATGATACAATTACATAAGGTGCGGCGTACATTCAATAATATGGACTGACAGCTTTTGCTAAGTGAGCCTGTGCACACAAAAACCACACAAAAACCCAGCCAGACTGAAATAATGTGGACTGAACTGAGAGCACAGTGACTTATCCGCCATACCTTGTATAGTTATATCATGATAATTCCTATAACATTTGTGAGCTTAATTTCGATGGTTACTACGATTAATTTTGATATGGGCCTTTTGTCCGTGGGCGTTTTGTCATGCCCCACAAAGTCCTAAGGTGTGTGAAGAGCTGCCCATCTCCATCACCAATATGCATACCAGCAGGTATCATGACCACTCCAATAGACTTGCCTCTGATCCTTAGATAAACAGGCAGAAGACGACTTAACCAACGACATTCCTCCGAACTTTGGATCCGGCGTCCCTCGAGCCACCTCAGAAACTTGGCTTAAGTGTTCTCTTGGGACTCCTCTCTTACAACATCATTTTGGTTTGACTAAAATAAGTCAAAAACTGTGAATGCAGTTTGATTATGACTTGATTATAGGGCATAAAACTGTTCATCGAATATTTCACACTAGTTGAGGAGCACTGTCTATTGGATGCACTCTGCTGGTTCCTCATCTGAATGACGGCTTACCCCCAGGATCTGTGATGAGTGTTATGCAAAAACCCAGAAGTTTGTCATATTGTTTTAGTCCAGGCATGCCCAAAAACAGCATAGGGAAGAGCACTCACCACTACTCACACAGATAAACACATTGAAATTGGGTAAGGCAACAACCAAATCACACAAAATTGATGTTGAATAAAACCGTTTTTTGTTCTACGCGATGCACACAGACGAAATCGTTTGCATGTGTGCATGTGTTTCTATACCTCTCGCCCTGCATGTATACGCTCATTGACTTCCTATCTTCGGTGCAATTACAAAAACAAAACGTTGCCAAAGAGCATAAGGCTGGGCATGGCTGTTTTATTCCTATATTAAATTGGTACTCCTTGACAAAACTTTATAGAATTGTGTGAAAACATTTAAAATAAATACCCGCCAATTTTGGGGACATTTCCATTGAAAACAAACATATATAGATGTCTGATTTTACTAATCTTAGTGGAATCATGAAGTAGCATAACAAATTAACAAATACGAAATTTGGAGGCGATTCTATTGAAAACATACAAGTTTTTCTCACTATAACTTTTTTTCTCTGATCACTTGTACTGCAGCTATAGTCATCCGAACTAGCCAGATGCTTAATATTTAAAGACTTCTTGTAAAGTTTGGTGAATATAGCTTAAAACTGACGGAGGAGGAAGCATTCAAGCAGACAGACGAACTGACGGACATGGCTAAATCAACTCAGCGCATCATTCAGATCAAGAATCTATATACTTTATGTGTTCGGAAATGTATCCTTCTATGCGTTACAAACATCTGGACAATATTATAATACCCTCAACTAGGGTTTATAATGGAACTTTGGGTTCAAGGCTTTTATTTTCACTGGGGTTCCCGCTTAACAAGCTTTGGCCTGATGTCGCTTGGACCACTTAAGCAAACGAACAAATCGTGCCACAGGTGTAACCCAAATCCCAGTACCACACCAGTCTTAGAGTATTTCATGACTTCAGACTAAAAAGAAACAGACTTTGAGATTTCTTCAATAGTAACTCAAAGCGCTGCTAGTTACCAACATCTTTATCTCAGTGTGTAAATTGATTAAATGTCAACTTTGATGTCGGCTGCCATCGACTCACAATCAATTACAAAATGACAAATTTGACATGTGAATTTGGTGGGGAGGAGTGGGAGGCAGCTGCAGTTGTGCAGGGGAGTGTACGAATCATTGCATAATCTGGACAGTACGTCACAGTTGCATACGAAATCGAAATCTACATACATTTCCCAGTTAGTGGAAATCAATGACAAAGTTGATTTACGTGCGGCCGGCAATTGTGTCCAAGTGAAGCCGAACGTTCCGAAAAGGGATGTGGAGGACATGGACTTGGCCCTATCGAAATGATTTGCAGCCAACAACGAGGACGGCAACAAATGCAGCTAAACGAATTATGTCTAATGGCATTTCAGGTTGAAATGCGATTAAAATGCAATTTGAAATGCAAAACATTTTGTGGTGAGCTGAGGGAATGGAGAAACTTTTGGTGGCCCATGCCACAAATGCAGTTGCCGGCGAGACGGAGACTGAGACGAAGATGTTGTCTGGCCTGGCTGGCTGCCAGAAATATAACATCATGCTGTGGTCATATTAGCCTGTCTACCTGCCGGAGCTCCCCCTTCCCCAACTCGTTGGCTGACCATAAAGACGCTGCGAGAAATTAACTTCAAATGTTTTAGAAAATCTTAAATCGCGCAGCGCGCATTACACCATTTTTGTGCGCCACTTTGGACAATTAAAAGTCCATTGCGCTGACAATACAGCCAAGCAGGCAAAAGAAAAGCATTTGTTTGCCAAGAATTTGCTGGTTTGCCGGTCGCCTTCCTGAGTTCCTTATACCTTTTGGCACCTCCAACTCTTGCAGTTCACCAGGCAACGGAGACGACAACGAAGCATAATTTATGCGTTAGCCAGACACGCTGGGATTGGGATTGGAATTGGGGATGGACACATTGCTAGACAAGCGAACATGACAGCGGGTATGTCATTGTCGTCTGCTCCACTCTGCGGAATTTCACGTGGAAAAAGTGCAGCCGGCAAAACGTAGCCAGAAATTATTTTAATTAAAACAGCGCCAGGCCATGGAATAGGAGAAAGTGAAATCAGCAAGCGATTAGCTGAAGTGTGGAATACACTTCATTTTTAATAAGCAGGGATGCACATTGGCTTGGGCAATGCATGAAAAGTGGAAGAGTACAAATGGTTTGTGTATGTCGTATTGGTTAAAACAATAAAAGAGTGAGACTAGAAATAAACAGCTTTACATTCACTTCAACTGAAACCAAGAGATAGGCGAATTTTGTTTTCATTTACGAGCCAGCACGAAAAAGCACGAAATTTTCATTTACTAGAAACACAATCATAATGGTCCTTTTTTCTATTTCGAAAATCGATTAATGCTAACTAAGCGCACTTTGTTCAAATAAAGAGTATGCGAATATAAAGACCTGCAAAAGCAACTCCTCCAGCACACAATGCAAGAGGTGTGTTTTTCCACCATGAAGGCTCTCAGCCGGATTCGCACGATTTACGCGATGCATTTGTCATGATCTGTTTATTTTGATATACGGGCAAAGTGATTAATTTGCTTAGCTCATGGAGTAAAGTCGAGCAAGTGCATTTGAACTATTTCGGTCGAATTTGCACTTGATTACCACATCTAGCTGGGAAATCCACATTTGTATATATAAAATGGTATTGATTTGCCATTTGGTTGAATTTTTATGTACCCATCACCTGTTGTCTGACGAGCCTCCCCCCCTCTCATTTGCATAACAATAGACTTCTTCAATAGGTAAACCGAACGAAATCAAATCAAGGCAAATGCACGCCTGCCAGCTGCGTCCCCTCAGCGACGGCGACACCTCAGACCGAAAGTATCTGTATTTCAATATGTATCTATGTATCTGTTGCTGTAACAGCTGCACACACCTACATACAATTTGATTTTATGTTTGCACACGCAGCAACAATTTCATTGTTTGCAAAATAATTGCAAACCTTCGCAGCAGCTGTGTCCCATTTCAAATTCGAGGGTAGAAGCTTGCGGTTCAAGGTGGAATCTACCATATCGACTGGAATTGTCAGAAATGGTGTATAGATTTTGCACTCCACTGTTGCGCCACACTTGCGAATTGGTCAAACAAAGCAAAAAAGAAACCAAACAATTAGCGCGGAAACAAAAGCACGACCCCAATATTTGGTTGATGGCGCTAAAAATGGATTATTGCAATGGGCATACATTTTTCAGTTGGCCACTCGATTTGGATGTAACGCCGCTTTCCCCAAACCGGAAGTTCAGTCCATTTATTGTACGAATTTCGCGCCATTTTCGTTGGTCAACTTTGCGAGTGTGTGAAAAGTGTTTGAATTTTTTTTGTTTTTTTTTCGTTGGTTGGAGCTTTGAAGTGGAAAGGCTTTTGCAGTGAGTGTAACAAAAAGGTATACCGCAAAATGGTTTTATAGAAAAAAATATTCGAAAATTGGCTCCAGAAACGTTTCCGTTTTCGAGGCTTGAACTTATCACAACCCAAAAATTAAGTTGTGCGGAAATTGTGAAAAGAGTTTAGCTGGCAAATGCAATTGATTTTGACGGACTATGCACAGAGATTTAACATTTTATGTTTACATTAAGCATTCAACTACACAGAGAAAACAAAATGTGTGAAAAGTTTTTACTAAAAACTACATAAAAATTTAGTTTTCCTACACGTTTGCCAGAGACTTTCCACCTACTACGTTTATGTAGATTTTCTACATGCGGCGTTTTCTTATCTCATTTCTACATGCGGCATTCTGCTTACCCTTTTTATACTCTGTACCAAAGGTACATAGAGTATAATAAGTTTGTGCAAAAGTATGTAACAGCCAGAAGAAAGCATCTCCGACCCCATAAAGTATAAATATTCCTGATCAGCATCAACAGCCGAGTCGATATAGCCATGTCCATCTGTCCGTCTGTCTGTCCGTATGAACGCACAGATCTCAGAGATGGTAAGAGATAGAGGTTTGACATGTATGGGACTTATGCTTCTTATACTTGCAGGCAGATCAAGTTTATTTTCAATTTTTGCCACGCCCGCTCCCGCCCCCGCAAATTGGAAAAAACGTAATATCTCCCACAGTTTTATAGATAGAAGGTTCGTTCCTTCTGCACATATTAGTAATCCGGATTATTACGATCCGCCAAAGAATGGTAAAGATCGGAGAACGGTAGTAAAGATATGAGCAAACGAAATTCAATATCTGGGCTGCTCCTGCAGCAAAACACAGTAGTAGATATGAGCAACGACTACACAGCAAAGTAATAGCCAACAATATTTTAGGACAAATTTTTATTTTACGATTCATATTGGATCGTTGTGGGTGTGATGACCCCGCCCCGCCAAAAATTCCACCTTTTAAATGAATTAAACCTGCAAATATATTGTCTGAGTAATTCCAACATCGAAATCCTATACAAAACCTAACATCATGGCTAGCTCATTAGATCCAATTGGATTCTTGCAGCTAACTGGGACGCTCTCATTTTCCCACTTCCCTTTCCCACATACACAATATTGAGAGAGAGAAATTAGAGATGGTCGCGGGACAAATATATCGCCCGATACCCATCTGACTACTAAGACGAGGATTGTTTAAATTGCAAATAATATAAAAATAGTCTAGTTCTTTAATTCTAACATAATATCAAGCAATCACAATGATGTTAAGTCATTCTGGTCACTCCGGAGTCCCGCGTAGTTTTCGATGTATGCCCATCTCTAGCTCTGGCAAATGCAAAGGTTTTTTTTTTTTGTCTGCGGCGCGTGCCAATCCTCTCTCTCTCCCTCTCTCTCCTAATTATACTCTGTACCAAAGGTACATAGAGTATAATAAGTTTGTGCAAAAGTATGTAACAGCACCTTAAATGAAAAGTATTTAAGTAACTCAAGTCGACTCGTAAGTCTTTATTCATATATCGACCCCATTGCTAATGCAATGGCCTCCTAGTGGTGTTCCCTGGATACCGATTTTATATAATATAATCGGGAGCAAATGCGAGCGGCGACCCCAACTGGTACAGAGTATAATATAGTCGTGCTTGACCGACTTTCTTCCTTGTTTTTATACACAAGGGCCACACACTGGGTCGAAGGGGCACACAGAGGGCAAGGTCATCCTGAAAAACGTACAACTTGTAGTCTTTGGATAAAATGTATGAAAATTACTGCCGAGATGTAAATAAGTACATATATTTCGATATGTTATCGTTGAGATTGTTAGTATTAGTTATTAGCTATTAGTAGGAAAGCGATCGATGGTTACACTGTTTAAATAACAGCGGAAAAGCAAATGTGGAATTGAGAACATTGTGAAATAAAAGAAAAACAAAAACCGGAAAAACCCACGACTACAAACTTAATTTTTTTTCACTTACCTTGTCAAAAATTTGAGCTCACAACTTATTTAGCTTGTCCCAGGAACTTAATCAGAAATGCCGACATCTTAATCCAAACGACTGTACGACTATAAAAGGAAGCGACGATAAGCGAATGGGATCAACAACACGATCCGTGTAGATTTTCTAAGTGTAGCATTCAGCATTTGAAATCCTTAACGACTATTTTGAAAACTTACATGTCCTGATTGGTGAAGGGTACGATGGAGCAAGGTACTCGGTACCTGTGAAGTGCTGCCCATCACCGCCCATAATTGTTTGTTTTCCTTATAACTCGACAACTGTTTATCCGATCTTTACCATTCCTTTGGCGGATCGATGAATAATATTGATTTCAAAATATGTCCAGAAGGTTCGAACCTTCTATCTATAACACTGTCGGAGATATGACTTCTTTCTAAATTTTAGGGGCGGGAGGGGGCGTGGCAAAAATTGAAAAATAACTTGATCTGCCTTCAAGTATAATAAGTTTTTGTCCAATACACGTCGAACCTCTATCTCTTACCATCTCTGAGATCTGTGCGTTTATACGGACAGGCGGACATAGCTAGATCGACTCGGTTGTTGATGCTGACCAAGAATATATATACTTTATAGGGACGGATATGCTTCTTTCTGGATGGTAAATATTTTTAGAAATTGTTACTAAGTTGTCCTTTAATTACAATTCTTTCACCTCTGTAATCCATTGAAGATATTTATTTGATATTGACTGTAAATGAGGCATAATTAATATAAACATAAGTTGAAATGCCCAATTTTTGACCAATTTCACAAATTGAAAGACGTTTAATTCAACTTTTAAGGAACATAACGTTGTAATTTGATCTTTCAGACTACAAGGTGTCACAAATGGCAAAGTAATGTTCCTTGCCCACTCAGCGCTAGCAGCAGAAAAACAAGCATAACTAATGAAAGTAAGTTCAAGCCGCAGGCCCACGGCCAACAAGCAGTTTTATTAGAAACTTAAATGAAATAATTTCGCCAGGCGTTTCCCGGCCATCTGAATTCGAGGCGGGGTTGGAAAGCAAAGTTTGACTACAAATTGCGCAATCAAAGAGTTAAATCAACTCAAAGGTTGGAGAAGCCGGGCTACCTTTGCTCTTCGATTGCCATGAAACGCTCTCACATGTTTAAAAATAAAGAAAGCAATTTTATGGTAGATTTTAAAGTACACACACATATCTTTCTTCAATTGAAAACTTTTTTTTTTGAAAACTTTGAAGCAAAGTCTTGCATGCCCCGGGCTATTTGAGAGCTAAACTTTTGGCTGTTTGCATCCCCGAACTTCTCATTGCCAAGTCACCTCGCTGCAGCGCGTTGAAGCGCTAACGAATCACCGCAGGCACTTTGGAAAAGTACAAACATGTTTGTGAGTAGCTGCAGCTCATTAGAATTCATTAAAAATTTTACAACAAATAAGTGATTATGGTAGCTAAGTCTAGCAAAAGACTGATAAATAAGGGAATACCTGTATATTTTAGATGTTTTGTGCATGGCAGACGACCTAACAAACTTTGTATCATAGGAAATCAGAAAGCCCGGATTTGGAAATATCTAGAGATTTCAGTTTAAGTTACAATCGTATAACCTGCTATCAGAGAATTTACTCTTGGTATCGGTAAGGTTGTCTATTTCGAACAGTTTTTAAGCAGATATCTTTCAGGTTACTTGGCTTGAGCAGTTGGTTTCAGTTCGCTAAACTGATCTACCAACCAAAGGACTCACTTAACTTACAAAGTTATGAAATCTTAATTCGAAATGCACGCGATTAAAAGACATCCTTGTTTTACCAAATTTTGCAAATAGCTTTCAAAGCATTTGACATTTATAATTGCCGAGTTTAGAACCGCGCAGACATTAAAAACAAAAAATTTTCTCACTAAGATCCATTTTCCGACCGATAGTTTGTATGGGAGCAATAAGATATAGTCACCAGATTTTGACAAAACTTTGTAAAATTAGGTAAAAGCATATGAAACAATCAAATACTACATTTTAAGACGGAACCATTGAAAACATAATAGTTTTTCTTACAGAGACTATCTTTCAGAAATATCTTTTGTATGGGAGCTATATCAAATAGATGTCATAATTTCATCAAACTTCGTAGAATTACAAAAAAACAAATAAGAAAGTCGGTCAAGCCCGACTATAATATATATACTCTGTATCTGTGAAGTACTGCCCATCACCGTGGCGACCGGTGCTGCCCATACTTGTTTGTTTTCCTTATTACTCGACTATCTTTCATCCGATCTTTATCATTCCTTTGGCGGATCGATAAACAATCCTGATTGCTAAATATGTCCAAGAGGAACGAACGTTCTATCTATAAAACTGTGGGACATATGACGTTTTTTTTTTCAAATTTGCGGGGGCGGGAGGGGGCGTGGCAAATATTGAAAGTAAACTTGATCTGCCTGCAAGTATAAGAAGTTAAGTTCTATACATGCCGAACCTCTATCTCTTACCATCTCTGAGATGGAGATGTTTGTTCATACGGACTGACGGACTGACAGACAGACGGAAAAAATTTTTCATTAGATGTTCCGAGGCGGGATCGAGACCACGACCTCTTGCACAGCGGTCGCGCACACTAGCCACTGAGCCACCCGGCCATAAATCATAAATCGCTTGGAATTTCGTTTTTATATCTTTGGCAATGTTTGTTGCTTGGCGACCTTTCTAATTGTTGGAATATTGGTGATAGCCGGCTCGAGGTCGTGATTAAAACTCAATTTAAATTTCGTTTTTATCCAATATATTTCGGATATACTTCGAAAAAATTAAAATTTTTTCTTTTTTTTTGGCAGAAAGGGCTAAAAGACTGGTAATTTGGCAAACCTTTCAAATACAGTGTGCGACAATCGTAACGGCAACTTTTGGATTGGTATCATCGACTAGGCAGAAGTGCCTGCTCGGGCGCCATCTGTAAGGTAGTGTATAAGGCAGAGTTATAACTCAGTCTGGCCAATGCCACTTACAGCAAAATTTATAAGTGGTGGGACTAACAAGAACTGAAAGTGATCGTGCTCAATTTAGGTGGGGGTCTGAGTGACGTAGAGAATCTGCGTGTAGGAAAAGAAAACTCTGTGGGTAAGAGGGCAGGGTATCCAATGGTTGACCAATTGCACCGGAGGTTTGTCAATTACAGCCGGAACAATGGGCCGACGAGGCATGAAAATACCGGGCAGCGAACATGGTGTGGATAAAATACCCGAATGGGCACGTCGAATCCAAACGCAATGCATGCATTCATTTTTCGGCTAAACTAAATAAGCCAGCGTGGCCGCTTATTCTGGCATACTTCCAGTTTTAATGACTGATAGTGCCGAAACGCCCTAGCCTCTGAGTCCGGTTGATATGTCCACGTGGACAGCCAACAATGCTTTTACCGATAAAATCGATTTTCGATACGTCGATTACGAGCCTGATATTGAAGATTAAAGACCGAAACCGCTAACACAAAACGAAATGGACTACCTTGTGGCTGTATATAAAATATCACTTTCAGAGTACCGAAATAGTTTGCAGGGTAGATCGTATAACGCTGGCATGTATTAGAGAGTTTTTATGTTGTTGTTTGGGATAATTTCGCTGAAGATAGATTTACCAAATTACCATTAATTTAGCCGTTTCTACCAAAAAAAACATGAAAAATGTTAATTTGTTCGATTTATTTCAAGTTTTGAAGCACTACATGCCATTTTTTTGGGTCAGACGAATAAGGTATTTTATTCCTCTTGTATATATCTATAACATTGCCAAAAATATGATAACAAAATTTGAAGCGGTTTATGATATATGGACTTCATAAAAAGGGTGAAAAAAATTATGGGTACGATGTGATGGGGCCAAGTCCTTTGGGGATTTTTTTTAGTTTCGGTATGTACTTCAAAAGTATCGATGTCCGAAGACGTACCCAGAAAACGGCCTTAAAAAAGTTGCACAGTGTAATATAACCGGTTCCTAAAAATTTCAAGCAGCTGAGATAGACACGCTGATCGATACCGAAAATCGTTTCGGACTTAATCTCTGCACAAAATATAAATCGTCTGTTTGCTAAAATTCCATTTCGTTGTCAATAAAAAATACTAACAATGTAATGTCATGCTCTTTCTTTTTAATCACTTAATAAGCTTGGGCGGCAAAGATCCTAAAAAACAGATGCTGTTATAGTAATTCTGAACGTCTCTCAAGATGTTTTAATAAACTTTCCAGCCGTTTTGAAGACTCAGTCGCCCAAAAGCCGACCAGATAACAGCGAAGTCGCTAGGCAGTTGGTACAATTTTTTGATATCACTAATATTTTTGAACCGAACCGAAATGTAAGGTAAGCTTAGGTGCACTAATTTCTGCAAGTGTACGGCTGCTCATGGTCCGCAACGTTGGCTACGCGAGATAAATGCCGCGAATGTTTCTATTAGCAGACCAGGTCGCATTTATCATTAATGTTCCGTGCTCCACGATGCCTAATTTATGTCGCATCTTGGTTGGCAATTAGTGGCTGCGAAATAATGGCAATTATGAGCAGAGAAACTTAAATCCAGCAACAGGAAGCGCCACTCGCATGGCTTATTTAACTTAAACGAAACTCAAACACACACACACACACACAGCACTCAGGGCGGGCAATCCCCAGAAAGTCTTTGGCAAAGTAAACGATTAAAATATGCACAACACGAGTAAACATATTTTCAAGAAGTAAATATCCTTGAGCAGCAAACCAAATTCAGGAGCGCATGAAATGTATTTAAAATATGCCAAGTGGCAGACATTTTGTATCAGCCAGAGGGAGGAAGTGGGGACCGAGGCCGGGACACGTAGCTTGGGCGACGACAGCAAAAACGGAATTGGTAGAGGAAGAAGTGCACGTGGGCACAAAAGGCGCAAGGTAAATAAATATTGTAGTACAAGAAGACGCAAGACGAAAGCGACGAAGTCGACGCACCAGACCAAGATGCCAGGCAACTTGAAAGACAGCCCCCACTCCGAGGCCAGGCACACTCCAGCTAAGATACTTACAAGGATTAAAGAGTCACTCAAGTTAAATGCATTGAAAATGAAGTAAAAGAAGCGGAAAAATGTTGGCGCTCTCTGCCGAAAAATGGACGAGTAGAACGTGGGAGCTCCGTGGTCCCTGTAGGTGTATTAGTCGCGAGTGTTTGCTGTTGCCTGTTTTTCGTCCTTCTGCTACTTCGTTTAATTTTACTCACAGTTTATTTAATTTTGTGCTTTTTATTTTGAGAAACGATTCTTGTTGGTCCTTGATGGAAAGTGGCAGTTGTTGATTTAGCGGTATTTAAATTGAGGCGTATTAGTTGGATTAAGCGGAAGCTGCTTAAGGTTTGGTTGGAAAATGTGAGGAAAAGCGAATAAATGCACAAAGGCCTAAAGTTGAGAATGATTTCCGTATAAGAGTTGCTCAAGAGATTAGGAAAGTATACTCAAGTGCAGATTTAAACAGGGATGCAAACCGTTTCTCAATTAAGACGAATTTTAACCGCTAATTCTTGCTGATAAAGCGAACCAACCCGAAACCCACAAAGCAAAACGGTTCGGTTCAGTTCAATAAAGAGCCTTAAGACGTCAAGTGCTTACCTTACGTAGGCAACAAAACTTGAAAATTTTTGGAATTTTATCCCTTTTTCCTGTTTATTTCTGACTTTCGAATAAATTAAGGCAGACCACTTATAGACCGAATTGATACTTATCGATGCCGGATTGATGTAGCCTTGAAGATGACTTGTCTCCTGCAATTACAAACCGACCTCTTTCTACACCTGTCATCAGACTGTATTTCTATCTTGAAAGTTGCTTATTCGGGGGTTTCCTAGAAATCTCTAGAGATTTTCGAATAAACGAAGAGATTTTTAATTTAACTAGGAGGACTTTATTTGCAAAGTGACAAGAATAATGTCGGCTACTAGATTTTAGGGAAGAAAAACCGTACGCATCAAATCTGCTTTGCCTTGAGCAGTCGGTTTCAAGTCCCCCAAATTTTATCATCTAATCTAGTAGCCTAGCATTTTGAAGACACTTCATATATAAAGGCAAGCACTTTCATTTCGAAATGAAACCGTTTGTACAAAAATCTGTATAGATTTCTGGAACACACCCGATTGATTTGATGAAAGAATTCCATTTCATATACGGGTCTATATTCTCAATGTCTCCACTTTTATCCAACTTTAGACATCAGTTTTTCCCTACCAAAAGGTAATCGAACCGAATAATGCGCTCTAAAATCCTTATGGACGAAACCTAAATATCTGACACCATATAGATGCGGCAACTGGGAATTCAATTAAGAACGTGCGCGAAAAGTTACATATTTATAGTTTTTACTGGCTCAAGGTCTTGTTATGCTATTGGCATAACTTTAAACAGAGGCACACAACACAACAAAGGACGCTTCAGGTTGATCGGGCGCGTTTCATGAGGGACCAAATCCTTACTCATCTGCGATCTTGAGCCTGAAATGTCTATCAAAAGAGCAGTCTCTCCATGTCAGCGACGGCAAAACTGTTTGGGAATTCCAAAAGCAGCAAATTTTCCCAGTATGTTCATCTCGATTATGTAAAAGTCAAAGGCTAAGTGTCATGTCTCTGCAGCGGTTCAAAAGCGGTTAAAAACGGTTCAAAAGGGGTTCAGAGCCATATCTGAGAAGTTATCTAAGCTGAGAACTTGGAATTTGGTCTATAGGTTGGTAATAAGGATTTGGATGTTTTACTGGTTCAGAATCGGGTTTGAACCGGTTTAACAGTGGCTCAGAACAATATGTCAGCAGTTATTTAAGCTAAGAACTTTAAAATAGCTGTGAAGGTTGAGAGTATGGATGTGGAAATATTACAGGTACAGAACCGGTTTCGAACCGGTTCCAGAGGGGTTCGGAGGCATATCTCAGGAGACATTGAAGCTACTAACTTAAAATGGGGTATAAAGGTTGAAATTATGGAGTTGGAAATTTAACTAGTACAGAACCGGTTTCGATCCGGTTCAAAGGTGGCTCAGAGCTGAATCTCGGAAGTTGTATAAGCAACGAACTTGAAATTTGGTCTGTAGGTTGGAAATGAGGAGTTGAATACTTGACTGGTTCAAAGCCGTATCATCAATGGTTCAGAGCCATATCATAATAGCTTTTTAAGCTAGGAACTTGATACATATTTGGTCTGTGGAATTGAAAGTGAGAACCGAGATACTAGATCAAATATTCGAGATCAAAGAACCGGAATTCGTGATCAAAGATCCGAAATCAGAGATCTGATATCAGTTAGCCAAGATCAAATATCCGAGATGAAAAGTCGGAATCCGAGATCAAATATCCGAGATTAAAGCTCTAAGATACAAGATCTGAGATCAAAGATCCGAGATCAGGGATCAAAGATCCGATTTCAAAGATCCGAGATCAGTGAGCCAAGATCAAGGATCCGAGATCAAATATCCGAGATCAAATATCCGAGATCAACGATTCAAGATCAATGAGCTAAGATCAAAGATCCGAGATTAGAGATCAAAGATCAGAGATCAAATATCCGAGTACCGAGATCAAAGATCCAAGATCACAGATCAAAGATCCGAGATCTAAGATCCGAGATCAATGATCTAAGATCCGAGATCAAAGATCCGAGATCTTAGATTTTTGATCTCGCATCTTTGATCTCGAATTTCGGATCATTGATCTTGATCTCGAATCTCGGATCTTTGATCTCGGATCTTTGATCTCGGATCGTTGATCTCGGATCGTTGATCTCAGATCTTGAATCTAGATCTCGGATCTCTGATTTGAGATCTCGGCTCACTGATCTCTGATCTTTGATCTTGATCTCGGATCTTTGATCTCGGAGTTTTGATCTATGATCATTGATATTGGATCTATGATCTCGGATCTTTTTTCTCGGATATTTGATCTCGGATCTTTGATCTCGGATCTTTGATCTCGGATATTTGACATCAGATCTCGTATCTCGGATCCCGGATCTCGGCTCACTGATCCCGGATCTTCGATCTTGATCTCGGATCTTCGATCTTGATCTCGGATCTCTGATTTCGGATCTTTGATCACGAAATTCCGGATCTTTGATATCAGATATATTATCTTGGCTTACTGATCTCGGATCTCTGATTTCGGATATTTTGATCTTGGATCTTTGATCTGGGATCTCGGATCTCATTCTCAACCCCACAGACTACATATGTATCAAGTTCATAGCTTTAGAAGCTATTAAGGTATGGCTCTGAACTATTGATGAACCGGCTTAAACCAGTCAAGAATTCAACTCCGCATTTCCAGCCTACAGACCCAATTTAAAGTTCGTTGCTAAATAACTTCTGAGATATGGCTCTGAACCACTTGTCAACCGGATCGAAACCGCTTCTGAACCATTGAAATATCCAAATCCATAATACCAGCCAATATAAAAAATTTCAATTTTCTTGCTTGAAATTTTTTAGAATTTTGTTGTTGGTTCATTACAAATGAAAACCTATTAGAGTCTCTACCACCCATTGCAAACTTTAGGGCACCAGCAATAAATAGGATATTTTTGGATTCTTACACAAGTGTTAAGAGATGTATATCTCCATTGAAAAAAATCGCAGAATTGTTTGGGATAGTTCATTTCAAAGCTAAGGAGTGGTACTCTCCGATGGTATGTATCAAAGAGAGTCCAAACATCAGAATGGATTCCCCAAAAAAGGTCATAAAAAGGGTCAAATAGGTACTTTTATCAACTTTAAGCTTAAATTACTAAAAATCTCGAAGTGATGGACAGTTTCTGAAAACGCAGTCTTGCTAAGCACACGAAATTCATCTAGAATTACTACCAACCCTTTAATATTGCCTGGTGTTATTGATTATAATAATTATCAAATTCAAACTCCAACGCATGGACCCGCACAAGTATTGGCTCTAGGCCAAAACCAGAACTTAAATAAATCATTCAACCTTTTACGTCATCGTTTAGTCAGAGTCGAGGCCAGCCTCAATTAATATTTTGATGCATTTTTATTGCATTTCGCAATGCAACGGGCAATGCATCATTCAAAAATTTGTCAATAGATTGGCCAGACCGCAGCACATTTAATATATATACACATATGCATGTTCCCCATTCGATGTGGCTTTGGCTGCCTATCAACTGCAACGCTTCGCCACCTCGTCCATGCCTCGTGCCACCGACACAGGGCACATTCCCTATAGGTATTTTATTATTTATCTGCCGCACACGATCGTCGATAGGCCCAGCGAAAGGAGCACCGCAGCGCTCTCGACTGACTGCTATTTTATAATATAAAAGCAATATTTTTGTGACCAAAACAATAAAGTCGCGCTGTCATTGATTTATTTGTCTGCTGCGTAGCAACAATAAACTGTGCGCGAAAGCGAAATGCACTCGCACAATGCACAATGGCCACCTCAGCGGTGGGGCACCATCGGAGCGGGCCCTCCGACATAATTCATTTCCGCTCATTGTCAGCGCCGCTTCTTTTTTGCATTTACAATAACACCAAAGCCAAAGAATCTCAAGTGTAAAAATATGAAATGCGAAAATATCTGAGGAAAAAAAAGGTACCCCCAAGGGAAGGAGAGTGGGAAATGCACTCGAAACAATGCAGGTAAATTGACTGCAGACTGCAGATTTGTTAAGGGATTCTTTTGTCCAGCAAATTGATGATGGGCCGTGGCAAATAAAACTGCACGTTCCATTGGGCAATTTCCGACAGAGAAGGGCCCGAACATATGCCGGGGCGAACGGCCACTCCACTTGACAGCGATGACATAATTAAATCCTTGCACTAATTAAATTTCCCAGAAATGTATGCAAATGCTGGCAAATAAAACCTTTTCGGGGGTCCAAAAACTACCTTAATTGCTTGAGATAAGCCGTTAGACGGGGCGCATACGTAATGCAAATTATTTTCCACATTTCACATTTAATTGCAAAGAGAAGGACGCAAAGGACGCACATTCATTAAGCTTCCCCAGCTTCCCGGGGGTGGGTCAAGGGTCCAGCGCCCAGTGTCCGGTATGTGGCATACATGGCATACCAGCTGGAAATTAAGTTTTCGCATTTTCCTACCTTTTTTCCATGTGGGGTTTTTTTTTGGTAAGCTCTCCCTTAGTTGATAATCCAGCATAATGCGCTTTTATTTGAAATAATAATGTTGCTGCCGACATCGGTCTGGGCTCATTAAACTCCCCAAAAAAACACACAACGAAAAAAGGTTGTCAACCGCAATACTCACTGCATGAGGTGTCAAAGTTCATTTCGTGGCTCGGAATTGTGACCAGTTTTAATTGTTTAAAATTTTCCAGCAAATTAACTTTGATGTGGACTTTAAAAGGTGTAAATTGTTGAGATGCCTTTGCACGGAGAGATGACAAACGCAGTCGCATAAATTTCGGCAGGATCCGTCTATCCCCCCCACTAAGGCGGTTAACCAGAGCCACAATAAATCTCACGAAAAACGATTTAAAATTTTCCCTGAAAACCCACACATCTGCCTTCTCAGCTTCTTGGCAAGCACAAAATTCTTGCGGCATTTGCCGAAAATAATTTATCATTTTCACTTTTGAATTTTGTATGTGTAAATTCACTTATGCCCAGCCCCAACCCCCCGGGCGCAGCCCGACTGATACCTTTTTTTGAGGGGCTGCTTGTGGTTTAAAGTTTTGTCAACTGTTTTATAGTAATTTAAAGTTTTTTATAGTTTTCGGGTTTTGTAATTTGCATAGCTGAAATGCCAAGGACACATTAACCCTTACCTGGCCCTTGGTGGTGCTGAGGGTGGGTGTCCGGGGCAGCGAAATACCTCAACATTAAAATGCCATTAATGCATTTGCGTAATGTTGTGTGTAATATTTTGGATGTGCCCGCTTGGAGGGGGCACACCTCATTGAAAGCCCATTAAAGTGACTTATGTGATGGCGCGCATCCCGATTCCTGGGTCCTGGGACCTTGGACTGCGATTGGAATTGTAATCGGGTCTGAGGGTAAATGTAAAAAGTGCATTAAAAGCATGGCATCGTGGGCGTGGCAGGTGGCAACTGCATCTGTCTTATCAGTTGGGTCCTGGTCCTGTTCCAAATGGGCGGCCGCCACATTTGCCTGACCATAATGAGCGGCAATTACCGCACTGGCCGCAATTTGCATTACACACTGCGAAAAATGTTGCAATGTGTCGATAGGGGTGGGTGGTGGTGGTGGTAGGGTGAGGCCTTGTGTGTGCGTGTGTGTGCAATCTTTTATCAACAGCAACAATAACAGAAATTACACAATGTCCAAATGGTAATGGACCAAAGGAGTGGGAGTGTTTTTTTAATTGTGCCTACTTGAGCGTACAGAGAAATATCGAACACCAAAATGTGTGCACTGCAAGGTGGAACTGAGTGCATTTAGTGTGTGTGCAGTGGTGAGAGTTTTTAAACAAAATTTAAAACTAATACTAGGTACTTTAATTGAGAGCTCTTGTATTGAATTCAGACCTGAGCTTGACCATTGAACGCATCCACTCGAACATGACATGAAATGGGGCCCGCTCGAGATTCGTGTCATCGTAATTTTTCTGCATAAGTGCGGCTACGGAAAAAGTGAAATCTTTCAGATGTTGCGCCAACTGGAAATTACCCGAAGATTTGTGTATCGAACCGTGGAGTTGAGGATACTGAAGGAATAAAAATCCGCGCGGAAAGATCGAATTTGTCGAAGTCCACTGCGCAAGCTGAAGATAATGTCTCGTGACACAAATCAAAAAACGTAACTTTGGACTAAGTGCCTACAAGAGACACACAACAGCATTTAAACAAAAACGCAAGACAAAGTCGAAAGCAATGCGTCGCCAGTGCGCGAACAATGCCCACAGACGAATTCTGTTTACTGACGAGATAAGTTTCACCATAGAGGAATCGTTTGACAAACAGAACTGTGGAGTGCTTGGTAATTCATCAAAACAAGCGTCCGAACTCATTCTGAGAGTTCAGAGAGGAGGGTTTGGGGGCCTATGATAGGATCACCAAGCTCAATTTTTGTGAAAAAGGAGTCAAAACTTGGGCGAAAGTGTATCAATCCGACGTTATGGAAAACGTTGTGAAGCCTCTCAAAGCGACATTATTTGCAAAGAAGCCGTGGACCTTTCAACAAGATTCGCTCCAACTCGCAAGGCAAAAACGACTCAAACATGGCTAAAAAACCATATACCGAAACTCATTGTTACGGATGATTGGCTTTCTGCTAGCCTAGACCTGAATCCATAGGACTACAAACTGTGATCCGTTCTCGAGGCTATGGTTTGCCCTACTCGACACCCAAATATTGAGTCTTTGAAGCGCGCCCTTGTCCGAGCAGTCGACAATTTCCCAATGCATGAGGTGCACACTGCGATCGATGAATAGCCAGAAGACTTCGGCGTTGCTGGAGGGCACGGCGAAATGCGTTCATTTGTGAATAAGTATTTGTTTTACGATTTATAGCCATGAACGCGACGAGGACCAAAAACACCTCTTGGGACAGTTTGTTTCATGATTGGGACCATAGCGTAAAAAGAAAAAACTGGCACTCATCAGCGACCTCTCTCGCCTAAAATATCTTATCTACAAAAAGCAGTCTCTACATGCCCGCGACGGCAAAACTGTTTGGGAATTCCAAAGCAGCATACGCGCTAAAACAAGGAAAACAGCCTAAAACAGTCAATAGCCTTTGTGTGTTTGTGTGGCCCTCCTATGGTCTTTTATCGTATTCAGTTTGCAGGCAAACGTCCTCCTCTTCTGAAGCAATGACCAAAACAGTTTGCATGCTAATTGCATACAAACTGGAGTTTTTGTTCTTTTAAATGAAACTATTCTTATTAAGTTTCGAACAACAACGAAGTGCCGTGCCTTAATACTTTTGTGACTGTTTTTTAAGACCTTTATACAGTAAACTTGCAGTTTTTAGCTTGCTCGAGATCATTTTATGCTTTCGCATAACTTTAAACAGAGGCACCCAAAACCGCGAATGCTGATTTTGGAATTCCCAAACAGTTTTGCCGTCGCCGGCATGGATGAGACTGCTTTTTTGATGGACATCTTAAGCGAAGATCGCTAATGAGTGAGGTTTGGTATCTCATGACACAGCTGTCCGATCTACCAAGCCTCCTTTGTGGTGTTGTGTGTCTCGAGCCAGCTGAAAATTGCAAGTTTACAGTATAAAGGTCGTAAAAAACAGTCACAAAAGAAGAAAAATGTTTTGAAAAATATTCATTCGCTTTCATTTTATGATCAAATAAACCGTATACCAAAACAATGGCGAGTACTAGATACAATACTGCTTCAAGGGCCACCCAGTCCTCTCATCAACAATGTGTAAGCCCAAAAATAATATTTTCTTATTTGCCGTGTTTGCTCTTTAAATTTGTTTGTAAGAACAAGCTCGCAAACAAATTTGCACACGGGTGATACCATTAGATCCCACTGGACAAATATCACAGCTCGACATCATTTTCCTTCAATTCACCAAACCAACTTTTTCTAAAGTATCACAAAAATCCAGATATTATCGATAAACTGTTTTTTCGATTTTTTCATAAGTTGAATCCACTTAAACTCTCGTATATATTTTAGACTTAAGCTATCTTTAAATCTGTCATTATATGTAATATATGCTTTCATTGGTATTGTCTTAGAAACCATTTGATTATATAGATCAGGCATGCCCAAAGAAAGCATAGGGCAGAGCACTCACCACTACTCACACAGAAAATCACATTGAAATTGGGTAAGGCAACCTCGCTCCCTGCATGTATGCGCTCATTGACTTCCTCTCTTCGGTGCAAGTACAAAAACAAAGCGTAGCCAAAGAGCATAAGGCTGGGCATCGCTGATCTAGATTAACATATGCTATAATTATGGAAATTTTGTTGCATTTTTGTCAGGATCATTCGCAAAGTTACAGCGTGTTAAGCCCGAAAATCAAGATTTTAATTTATGTGAGGACAACTAGACTCCCACCCAAAAATTTTGTAGGAGTTCGAAAAAGGCTACTTGATTAAACATTGGCAAAACTGCAAATTTCTTAAATGTACAATAACAAATTTCATCGAATGCTGCGTTTCGATTCCGATCAAACTCTAAAAAGAAATTGTTGAACATACGAGGTGTGTTCAAAGGAAAAGGTGAATTTTGAACTTTTTTTGAAACGAATTTATTTATTCATCAATATTTTAAAAAATTTTGCTACCACTTAAATCGTCTCAGACTACAATTGTCTGCGAGTCGAGGCGTAGCTGGCGGGACGGGCAATTAAAATTCTTCCACCGTGTCGAAGTCTTTATAAGCTTATTTATAATTTTGTGCGATTTTCTTTCTTGATCTTCCTTATTCTATGTCTTTTTATAATTTGATTAAATTTTCGTTGACAGCCTTTTCTTGCCGGCGTTAAGCAAATAAATAAATAAACAAATAACTTACAAGTTTAATGATGCAATGAGCGAAAGGCCTCGACGCTGTCTCTCTTCCCATCTATTTATTAGTCATAGCATTTTGATTTTTATAATGAACTGCACCTTTAGTACAGAACGAAAGTCGAAGCGCTTCCACAGGGCCAAAAATTTGTTTATCCTTGAATGATATGGTTTTCGGTCGAAAGCACGTCCCAAGCAAAGTCCCAAGAAGAAGAAGATGAGAAGCGGCTATACAAATAAATGGCAATGGGAAATTTCAATATGGACCTTCGATTTTCCATGAGTGTGTAGTAAGTGAGCGAAGACTGCCCAGTTCTCTTTGCAGACTTGTATAGTTGTTTCTCATCTTGTTGTTCTAGGGACTGTGTTCCAAGACTGTCTAGTTGATGGATCGTTGGATCTACTTCTCCTATTGACTCATCTAGTGAAGATAGCCCATTAGGCCACTGCTGGGAAAAGATGGAAAGGAGGCGCGAAGGAGTACAGCCGAGTCACATTTTACGTCAGGAATGCCTTTAACTCAGCAAATTGGACCAAGATCCTTCAAGCACTTATAGAGCTTGGCTTACCCAAATACCTTTTGCAGCTGGTGGCCAGTTATTATTTGAACCTGTCGGAGGACACACCGTGTCACTGGCGGCGTTCCACAAGACTGTTTTAGGGCCGATTTGGTGGAACATAATGTACGACAGAATCCTCTGGCTTAACAAGCCGACAGGAGTGCAAATCGTAGGGTTTGCAGACGACATCGCCAAAACGGCAGTGGCTAAAAACCTGTTAGAGGTAGAGTCTGTCGCAGTATGGCTCGATATGATATGTTTGAAATGATTCAGCTGAGATCAGAATCAAACAAGTGGTGCCCAAAATGCAAAAATGCTGAATGCTTGCCGAAGTAATGCATCAGAGAGTGTTAGAGAGGGACAGAGAGCCTCTCTTCTTGGGGAACCCTGCGGATTCGAGCACCTCCTTAACACTTCGCTGGCTGGGGGCCAGACTGAATCAATTACAACACAGATTACTTTTACATTAGCATGGCCGCTTTGTGGACTGCCTACTTTCGAAACCTCATAAATAACCTCATTAGTAATCGAAAAAGTGGGCGATAGCTGAAAGCTTTTCGGAGCTCCATTACAACTGCATATACTAATCTAAGAATTGTAATCGACGGTGTGGATGCGCCGGCCTCTAAGCAACACACAATTTTTAAATTGTATGCGCTATGGTAATGCATTTCCGAACAACGGCAATTTTTAAAAATCTTAGTACTTTTATTTATTTTTGATTCTCTCGACTTTACGGCTGAAACAACACTGAATAATATTTCCAAATTTCTCCGGACAATCTGTTGACAGTCCGACTAAGCCTAATGCGACAACTACTTTTACATTCGGCCATCCTGATCTAGTCATCGGTCCCTGATGACTACAACTATTCATTTTCTACAGTGTATCTTCTTAGGTTCATGTTGTCGCCACTTGTAGATGTATTAATCGTCTGGTTTCTTGGGGAAGCTACTATACGAAGGTGGTTCGTCCTACTGCTGCTTGTTTTTCTGGGCCTCCACCAGGCTTTCTTCTCTGAAGCCACGAGCTCTTCTGCCTCTCCACTTCGGCACATCTCTCATCCTCCTAATTTATATGTTCTGCGCAGCTTCTTTCCTCTTCTTCGCGTTCTCGCTTCTTCTTTTCGACAGTTTCGGCGCGCTCTTCAAAGCCTCGGCACGATAGTGTTTCATCTGAACGACAACATCTTTCAGCTTTCGCTGATCATCCTTTTTCTTCTTTTCCTTAGCAAATAGGGCTTTCTTACGTTTCTCGGCAAATGCTCGCAGCCTATTTTGCTTTTCTTCTGCTTGGCTTTCCCCTTTTTCTAATTCGCTCTGCTTGTCCTCTTCCGATTCTTTTGGCTTTTCGGCATCGGATTTCTCTTTATTCGCGTTGGCACATTTCGCTTTGTGCACTAGAGCTCCTGGCATTTCTTTCTTAGTTCGGCCTTCTTTTGTTTTTTGGCTTCTTCAGCGCATTTCTTTTTCAATTCTTCATCTTTGTTTCTCTTGTCCGACTTATCGCTTTTATGGCTTTTCTGGTTCTTCTCGTCGCCTTTTTCGCCCTTCGAATTTGAGTCGCCATCATCTACTTGCTTCTGTACTGCATCCGCTTCATTGAAAGCAATTCGGATCGGTGAGCGCCAAAAAGGCATTATATTTCCCTCAGTTACGATCTTGAGTTTAATCGGGCATTCTACTGTCTTCTTCAATGATGTATAATCCCAAACCATTGATTTCACAACATCTTTGAACTGCAACGGGACATCTACATCGCCATTTGCTTCTACAAAATTATAAATACTTGTCATGTTTATATCCATCATTTCATCCATCATCATTCATCGGCAGGGGAGCAAAATGATATCCTCCGTGCAATGATGTCATGGTAAATTGGCTTATCACATCGTGTCCTAGCAGCAAATCACTACCAATAACGCCGTCCGATATTACCAATATTTTGTGCATAAGCTTCATCCCATCGATCTCCACTCTTGCCATGAACTGTCCAAATCGCAAAATATTTGCGAATGCATAAATGGGAGCATGGCTGTAGGTCTCTTATTTTTCAAATTATGCTCGACTAAAAAACACCATTAACTATTTACTCCCTCACCGCTCATTGGCAAGCCAGACGCCCCAGTTACACTTCATAAATTTAAAGAATTATGAGCCGTGACGTAGACGGAACGCAATTGCAACCGCAAGTGACCATGGCCATCCCCCGATGGCCGGCCAACAGGTAATAATGGTTGCACGATTGGTTGGTTCGACGTTTAATTTTTTACAATGGCAGACAGAGTTACTCACTCGCTCCTGCCATTTGAATCGCTATGCTGCAATATGTCTCATCTTGCTGGAGTTATTAAGGCCCCGGGCCAACGCGGTTCAGACCGTAGACCACAACAAGTTGTCGTCATAAATATTGCCTTTTGGTATTTGCTTAAGAGTTGCTCTGCTCGGCTTCAACATTTTATGACAAATCGAAGTTTAATGCGAATTTTATGACTGAAACAATCGATGGCAGTTTCGCGATGCAGAAAAAGTTCAGGGGCAAAAGTTGAAGTTCAAACCGGCAATCGCTTTAATTGAGTTGCCTCTGAGCCTCATGCATATGCAAGACTCAATTAAAAGAGGGCCAAGAAAAACTCAAAGACAAACAAACAGCCAACAAAACAAACAGGAGCCCAAGTCGCGAGCGAGGTATTTTCTCAGCCCTTTGAGAAAAAGAACGTAAAACTTGGCAAACGTCTGCAAGTGACTCGCCTGTCTGTTGACATTTCGCGGTATGGAAAAAATTAAATTAAAATGCAAATTAGGTGGCAGTCGCGGCTGTCTGACTTGCAGTCTGCCCCGACTCTCCCCGCCGCCCAGTTGACAAAAGTGACAAATTGTTGTAAACACTGAAAGTTACGTATACGCCTCATGGGAGCGACTACAGGCTCTAGACTGTCACCTATGTACTTACAGAAGAGGGACACAGAGCGAGAGACTCCTTACCTTCTGGCCCAGAAGTGCCTGGATTGCCGTCTTAAGGCCAAGATGAATGTTTTTATTTTTGCCCTTTTTTCACTTTCATTTTGTGGTAAATTATGCAAAGTAGTTACGTAATGCTCTTGTTACAATAATTTAATCTTGTAATCTGTTTCTCGTAGCCATAAATAATTCAACTGCATTGCATTTCGAGGCAACAGCAGCAGCATCTGCTTTTGACTCCGACTCGGCTAACTTGGCTTTGAGCAGATTTTTGCATTTTTAATTTGTAGGTAAACACAAACTCAGCCAACTTGGTAGCCAAAAACAGAATCCTAATGAGCTACTCAAGGTGACTTCCAGCCGCAAATTGACATTTCAGCGCAAAGCCTGAGTAGCACGTTAATTCAATTTCTCCGCCAAAGCTCAAAGAAAAATACAGCCAGGGAAAAGTTCTTAAGAGATAAGTTCAACCCTTTTGAGGAGGGGTGGGTTTCTTGTTAAATAACAAAAATTACTTGTGGTTGAGGTAATTACTTCAACTGGGATGCTTTCTCCCGCTTTAAAGAAATCCTTAAAGACAACATAAAATTTCAATAACATTTTTTCTCCTCAAAGGGGTGGTGAGGGGCGGGGAGGCAATCGCAAGGTGCACCGGCTGAAAGGGCGCAATAACAAACAACAAACGGAAGCAATACACGTTGACACGTCGAACGGATACAAATGTGGCGCTGTTAGTTCCGCAGCTAGACAAAAACCTCGGCGTAATGTAACGGAAACTCTATTGAATTGCGATAAAAATCGCGTTTGCCTGTGTTCCCATTGTCCTTCGCCACCACCGTTGGCGTCTATAACACTCACACACTCGTACACACACACACTCACATTCGAAAGCAGGAGACACGGGCTTAGCTATTTTAAAGCATACTTTGCGGCTTGTCAACAGGCGACAAAATTTATTGGAAATGTACGCCAAAAGAGTTGCAGGCAACTGCTTTTGGTTATGTTTTCAGAACTTGGGTAAGGGTAGCTCAACTTTGGCATGCAGCAAGTGGGATTTTTAGTTGAATCGAAGCCTTGCCATGCTTTTAATTCTTTTTATTATGCTAATTTTATAATTTTAATTCTTCTTATAAGATAATTTATATCTCCCCCTCAGCATAATGTATCGATCCTCAAAAGGATTGGTAAAGATCGGATGAACGTAAGTCACGTTATGAGCAAAAAAAAAAAAGTTTGGAGGTAGAGATTATTTTACAATCAAGCTTGACTTTCTTACCTGCTTGTGAAATTGAACCGGTTCCCCCTGAGAACCAGTTCGGTTCGAGTTTTTTGGGGTTCGCAAACCGGATCATGCACCAGTTGCTTTAAATTTTTTCCATCGATCCCGAGCCGGACCACTTTTTCGAAAAATGGGGTTCGGTTCACCAATTTCAACGATACATTCAAGGTAAAATTGGAAATCTCTGGAGACTTAAGTATAAACGATTGCATTTTTAACAAAGCGTGGATAATTTTTTATGTAAAGAACAGAAGCATTCATTCGGTTAACGTGAGCCTTCTGATCTAATATCCGAATATATTTGTTAATCTTCTCATATGAAGGCAAACCGCTGCTGCGCAATTAAAGCTACTCTTGTGTTTGATTTTGCTGCCCACCACTAAGTACTTTGCGTTAGATATAGTAAACAAGTTTTCTTAAATAACCACAGGAAAAAATGTATGTATTTATGTGATTTTGGCACCATTTTACTACTGTTGCTCAAGATGACAGCTCTAGGTAGATGACTCGTAATATCTGCCACAAATTTAATAGTCTTAATCACTTTCAAACATATGTAGGTAAGCACAAACATCTAAGCATGTCATATGAACGTCAGATTCATAATGATGACGAGATCCGCGTTTACACGCTGGCGATGAAAGATTTCCACGTCCAGCATACGAGCCCAAATCTGACTGCTATCATTCAAGAAGTTCTACAAACATGGTTCGTGCAGGAGAACTTATAAATGACAACTGCAGAGCAGAAATGGAATGCATCGATGAACAATGTAATAACGAAGAAAGTTGCTCATGTGTCCCACTCGCGATGGAAATCAACTTACAAAAAGTGCGAACGCTTACTAGCTCTTAAAGATTTTTGCATTAAAAGTTCTTTAAAAGAACTTCACCTAAAATCATCAGAATGGAACGTTGCTCAATATATATGTTATTAGCTGCATCCAATTTATACAACATCGTTAAAACTGCAGGATTCACAATTACTACCAAGTGACGGGCGAGTGGCGGGCATTAGTGGCAGCGGCCGAGACCGTAAAACGGTTGTGATGGCCAAAGAAGAAGAAGAAGAAGAAGATTTATAAAACGCTTGGTTTTCATGTCGAGCAATTGTTCGAAAATCTTCACCAAAACATTGTTCATTATTATCTTATTGCCTTAAAAAAGTTCTTCTATTATAAGCTCAGTACTAGAGCTTGTAAATAACATTTGATCGTATTTTCCTTTGCGGTCTGCTCAATAACAAAACCGAAAAAACCCATGCACGCATGCTCTCGCTCTGAGCAGAACACTTGTTTCTCTTTGTTTTTGTTTTCAGTTGAATGTTTTCAGCTCAGCTGTTTTTGTTTTGCTCATTCAATACAAATTTATAGAGATCGTCGTTCCGAGCGCTCTCATATTAAGAGTAAGCAGATGAGCGAAAAAAAGAACTGCTCACCACAAAGGGTTTTTTTTTCTGTATTTCATTTTTTTTTTTGTGTAGGTGTGTGGCTTCCCTCTAGTACAGCTGGGATCAGTCACAGTATTTTCGTCAACCCAGCGTTGCTCTTTGTACGGTGATTCGTTGTGACGACAACGATTGAGGCTTATGTCGCTTCTCTGAGAGGGGGTAAGGGCGGGTCTACGGAACGTTGATACTGCGTTGGTCGGCCGTACTAGAGGGTTGTGCGAGTCACAAGCCCAAACAGACACCTCACTTTCACATACACACAGACAAACGCAAATGACTTTTATAATTTTCGCTCGCATCGATTCGGTCAGCGAATGAACTGAGCAAAAGGGAATCAAAACCATTGGTTGTTCGATGAGCAAAGAGCGAAATGTTCAAGAGCCGATGAGAACGGCTCACCTCTGACTCTTAGCCCAAAGGGTTCGAAAATAACTGTTTTTTTTGGACAACGAAAAATGGTCAATTGTTATTTGCTAGCTCTGCTCAGTACCAACATTGGCTGCAGTGTTCTAATACCCAAGATTTCAAACTTTACTTACTTCTGACAAAAAAAGATGCAAAGCCGCACATTGCAGACATTCTAAAGCGCCAAAAAATATGCTTAATAAGAGTTTTTTAAATTCGTCAATTAATGTCACAACGTCTGATTGCGAAGACGAGAAGTTTATAAAATCAATAAACAAATCTGAAATATTAAATCTGTGAATGATGTTATAAGTTCCTTTGAAAATTGTCTAAGAGCACATACATACATCGACAAATGTTTTGAAATTTTGGAAAGCAACTCAGGTATCAGTTGAACGAACGATTTTCAACAGTTCAGTTTGTTCCTTCTAATTTAAGAGCTAGTATTGATGAACAGCTCCTGAAAGATATAATGCTAATTAACTTAGACTAAGCTGATCCTAAAAGTTGTTAATGTCATCTAATGGATTTGAAAATAACACTCACTTATGTTATCAATATTATGTTTAAGCATATGGAGAGAACGTTAATAAATGAAAGTCAAACATTTCTTTTATGTTCATGCAAACCAAGGGTTCGAGCCAGAACCATGGGTTCAGGGGCTCCAAGAACCGGTCTGCGAACCGAACCTTAGACTTTACAACGGGTTCGAACACCCGGACCGAACCTCCTGCAGATTTGCAGAAGTTTGCAGCCTTGGTCAACACTCTCTAAAGAGAATCTTTTTCTTTTTTCTTTAAAGATTTCAAATTTTTCGAAATACTTAAAGATATCGTCAGAGAAACTCTTTAGATATATATGACAAGTTTTAGGCCGGCTTTGGCATTTTAGTTATTTGTTTTGAGCTGTATAACCCAGCTACACAGTTAATATGAAATTACATCTTATTGAAGGGTATCTCAAGATTGTCTCTCTACCTTTTTTCAGGTTCCTTCACACTTTTTTTGGTATTTCTCCATTGCTGACAATGTTATCGTTACGGTTATTGATTGAAATTTTTACGGTTTCCTTTGGCTAGAGGTGGGTGGAGCTAAGGCAACAGCTGCTGCCATTTGTTGCCACTGGCTGCTCTTTTTTGGTTGACTTGCATTCATGCCACTTCTTTTACTCCTACCTACAGTCATCCACTGGCAACACGCACATTCTGTCACTTGCAGTGGCAGCAGCATAAGCATAAGGGTCATCCACATCACCTACATTGAGCTGGAGACGACACACACAATGGCCACATCAATTGTGCATTTCATTTAACTTGCCACGCCCGTGTGACTTTTAAGTGTTGCCACACACGCAGATTCACCCCTATCCCGCCCGCACACCCCTTCCTCGGGCCAGCATTCCAACATTTTCTGAGTGCTGGACATGACAGCTTCTGCATGAGCAACTTTTGCTGCCCCTATGCCCAAAACATGTTTGCCAAAGCCCAAAACTCTGTTGTAGGTTTTTAGGTGTGTGTAAGGTATTATCTTGCGCCCGTTATTGTGCGTCATCATGTCCAATGTCCTACGCAGCTTTTGGCCAAAGTTTGTGTTTGTGTCATTGTTAAATTTTGCGCTCGAACGATCTGCAACGAATGACATCCGTATGGCAGGCAAGTTACTTTTTGATTTACAGTATGCTACTTTTTGTTCATCAAACGCCTGGCTGGTCCCTGCCCCGCCCCGTCCCTGCCGCCCATCGTTTTCCTCCTGCTTCTGGAGCTTTGTTTGAAGGTGCAGTAAAGGTTGTCGCTTGTCGGTCGTCGGTTTGCCGACTGCTTGTTGGCTGTCGTTAGCATTTGGTTTAAATTGCGCAAAATGCGTGTAATTGCTGGAACTGACGATTGAATGAGCCCGTGTACAATGTGGAGGTCAGTGGGAGTGTGTTCTTAGTTGCAGCTGCTGTCCCTGTCCCTGGGCTTAGCCTCAAGATTTAAACTTTGTGATTTGATTTGATGCTGGGCTTCCCCCTCCTCCCCCTGACTGGAGTAATTATGAGCGCATTGTTGTGCGAAAAATTGAGTTTCAGTTTGCAAGTTTGTTTAACTGTAAACTTGTCCCGCTCTAGTTTTGTGGGCGTCCAACAGTTGTGGGAGGAGAGTGGCAGATGTTTCCGTTTCCTTTTGGCAGATGGCAGGAAAGGCCAAGTGAAAGTGTCTGTCTGGGTAGACAAGGGTTAAGAAGACAATTTTATTACAACAAAATGCATAAATACTGTGACGCAGTCAGAGGTAAGAGAAGAGGATGAACGACATAAAGAAATAGACACAGTCGTTTTAAATCTTAAGCACTTTGAAATGATGTACAAGTATTTCTTGATTTTACATACGCCAAGGATTATGAAATATTTGTAAAAATTCTTTCCTGAAGTTGATTAAAATACCCCGAAAAGTTTGTATCAAGCTTGTATCGATATTATATGCCGATCGAAATGAAAATTCGTTTTGCAATCTCTTTCGGACAAATAAAACTATTTCATAACTTTGGGAGAATACAACTTCAAGATGGGCAGGGATGGGATCAAAGACCAACACACCAAGATCCAACGTTATTGTTCAAAAAGGGGAGAGCGTGGTCAAGGATCAAAAATAAGATACTCTCCCTGGCAAGATATGAACGTGTTTAATTTCAATATGACGGGACGGAGTAAAATTTTTATTCTGAAATTTCATTTTCAGTTTTAAAGTGTTTAAATTGCTGCAGTCAAAGTAACAAAAGTCGCAAACTTCTTTACATTTTACAGCTCCGACTGACGATTTCTAAAAAGAGCAAGGCAGTCTCTTCGAGATTTTCCAAAGATGCCTTGCCACTGCTTTCGATCAAAAGCACAAGTTGGCGTACATTTTGAATTTCATTATTTGAATATTTCTATGTTGCCAAATTTAACTAAATTTTCAAAGGTTTTATGTGAGTATTAAAGAAGTTTGTTTATCTATCTTCCAAAGTAACTCAAAATGTTACAGAAAATTAAAACAATCTCAAGGGTTTTATTTTTATATTAATCTGCTTTACTTGGCGTCTTCCTTCGCAGATTAAGTTCTCCTCTTAGCTCATCTTCATCATCGTCTTGTGTCACGCGACGGCACTCACCTAATTTGAGAGCAACACTTAATCTAAGCAACAACAAGATAAAAGATAAATACCTTTGTGGCTGGCGTTTTAACCACCCCACCTGACTGACTGACTCACTTTAATGCCTGTTTCCTGTAATCCCAAGTTCAGTTACCGTTTACCCAGCCACTTGGCACGCTCCCGAATTGCCACTTGAAGCAAATTGCTGTGCAGCAAAACTTTTGGAGACTTTGGCACGCCGCCGCCACCGCCTCGTCAGACTTAACGACAATGGGCTGTGTTGTCTGCGTTTATTACCTGAAACATTTCAGCCCCCCACCTCCCCCTCTGGCAGCGCTTATCGCAAGTTGTTAATGTATTAATTTGAATTTTTTATGAGGCCAACCGAAAATATGTTTGACAAGCCAAATTTAGTGGAAAATTGTCGCATTTCATTGGGCAAATATGCAAGTGAAAAGCTACGTGACTTTCATGGCAAATCACGTGTGGGGGGCGGACAATGCGACAAATTGGCCAACGTACGTAAGCACATTAGTTTTGGAAAGTTTAAAAAACAAATCACACACCTAGAGCACCCCGAAACCAGCAAGACAAATTTCTGGCATTTTTTTTTTTGTTTGGTTCTCGGAAGTGCACACAAGTTGTCCGTTTGTCCGATGGGACGACGACGTCAAGGCTTGCCGGTAATGGAGTGGACTGTATTTTTATTTGTGTTTCAATTGCAATGCTTGGCTGGGTACTGGACATTTGTCAGCCTTAGCCCTGCATGGGAGTGTGCGTGTGTGTGCGGAGCATACAAAACAATGAGGTATAAATTTCTACACTTTAAACTCGTTTCATTCAATGTCAAGTGGAAGTACAATATAGAATTACAAGCAAACAATTATCAAAATAAATGAAAAATCTGGATTCTGGTATTTTAGTTTGAAAACATAAATTTTTCATGATGGAATTCATCATTCAATTAGCGGAAGAGGCCAATTTACAGTTGGCCAAGGATGAGCAAGCTGGTCGAAGCAACTTTGTGTCCATGTTTAGACTTAAAGGTCAGCCTATACTGCCACCCTTGGTAAGTATGGATGGAATTAAAACAAATCGCTTAGCCACTGTTTGTATTCTGTATGAAGAGCGTAAGGCTTATGTGAAGTCGGTCTGTCTGATCTAAAGAGATGGTAAATGCAAGACATACCTTTGCCTCTTCCTTAATTTGCGAAAGTGTGTTCTTAGACTTAAATCCAAAACTAATATCTTCAACCTCTCTAGAAAAGTATGCACAAAAAAAGAAAAGAATATGCAAAAATATCCATTGGTTGATTTCCCGTATCCATTTGGACTGGACATGTCTTAGATATCCTTTTATCATCCAATGGAACTGAAAAATCATCCAAAGGATATGAAAAATGGTCATTCCTTGGATGATTTTTCAGCTCCGTTGGATGTTTTTTCTTGTTCTACGGTAAAGTAGGTTAATTTCTTTAAAGCTTACTGTATGAAAAGCACAAACAAGGTATATGCTTTGTGATGTTAATATTATGAAGTTTCGCTTTTGCAATGCGTCTGACAGGATCCTGTACCAAGTTGCAATCGAAAACGTTCAACCTGCTGCCATTATCTTTCCTAGGTTGAGCCCTCATAGGTACTTTTTTCAATTTTACGATTTGTCAGTCACGGTAGAGTGGAGTAAAGAATTCTACATTTAGTGATTCTCACAATTACGATTCTGTCTCTTCGACCTCTTTATCAATTTTCTTATCTCTCTTGTTACTTTCAAACGTAACAGATGTATTTAAGGGGCCGTTGCTCAAATTATACTTTACACTTTGAGTCCTTAATCAAATTCCGAACTTCTTATTTTCGATTAATTTTACCTTCGTATGGAACTTGGTGTTTGTTATAAATTGAAATTTTTGCACCGAGTCTTTTTACTGCACGCTAATATGTCGAAAATGGGTCTTAGTGAGGAAAATAGAGGAAAGTTAACTTCGGCTAGGCCGTAGGTTTGCATACCCTTGCAGCATCAATTGAAATAAAAAAAGTTTTTCTAACTAAGACTACTGTTCGGACATTACTTTCCTATGGGAGCTATACTATATCCGATAGCGATCAAACTTAGTGGAATCATGGAAAAGCATAACAACCATGTAGTTCAGCTGCACCGGTGCGGCATTAACGAATTCTCTAACTCTTCGTAGTGAGCCCTCGCCACCAGACCAACCACCAGCCAAGTATTTGCCTAACGAATTTTGTATGGTAATGTCCGGAAAACGTACCGATCGGTACGACCCTGCATTACCAGTCGTTAGTGTGGTGATGGGTGCAAACTATAGATCTCGTACTAGACTAGCGATGTAATACATTACCTGTCGTTAACGACGCGACTAACGCTCAGTGATGCATCAGGTCGCTAGGCCTGGTAGTGCCTTGACACCAGCTGAGCTACAGGGAAACTAACATCAATCAATTTTGGAGCTGTAGTTCAAATTAGATTTTCTTTTTCGGATAATACTCCGTCTCAAGGCTAAGAAATGGTGCCTACCTTGACAATTTTAGGAAAATTCGTTTAAGAAGAGTATAATATAGGTTGATACTAGTCCATAGCGCTAATTTCAACACAATGAGTCCATAATTGTCAACGTTAAGGCTAGCAATAGGTCATAAGGTTAATATCTAATTTTCTATTTCGGATAGTACTCCGTTTCAAGGCTAAGAAATGGTACCCAGCGTGACACTTAAGAAAAAAGTCCTTTAAGATGAGTATAATTTAGGTTAATACTAATCCATAATGCCAATTTCATCAGCAAGAGTCCATAGTTGTCAACTTTGAGGCCAGCTTTAGGTCATATTGTTGATATTAGATTCTCTATTTCAGATAATACGCCGTCTCAAGGCAAAGATTTGTTACTTAATGACACTAGAACGAGCTAATACCCTTTGCAAATATTCATTTCCGACCCCATACACCATATAAATTCTTGGTCAGGGCGACGAGCTGAGTTGACTTAGCCCTGTCCGTCTGTCTGTCCCACTGTCCGTTTCTAAGCAAACTAGTCTCTCAGTTTTTAAGCTATCGAACTGAACACAGAGACTTCTTCTTACTTCACGCTGCTAATATGTCGAAACCTACCGGATCGGATGACTATATCTTATATATCCCATGGGAACGATCGGTCGAAAAACTAGTTTTAGAAGGAAAAAACTTTTTCGGTTTTCAAAGTAAACGTCTAAAAACTTTGTATTTATTGATTTTCTATGCTTTTTCATAATATTACCAAGTTTGAAAATGGGACATATATATGGTATAGCTCCCATACTAAAGATAGGTCTAAAAATGGTCTTAGTGAGAAAAACTATATAGAACAGGAACAGTGATTGTAAACAGTTTACTCATTTTTGTTTTCTACTCCGAAGCGTAAAGGAAGAGCGGAGGTTTTTCAGAATTCTATACTACGAATTTTCTATATAACGAAGTTTTTTTTCGTCCCCTTGAGATTAGCTATATAGAAGTTCGATTGTTTTTCATAATATGCCTTTAAGAACCACTGAACCGAATCGAAACCGCGGCTCAGTTAGCTCCAAAAACCATGTATTCGCCGAACCGGCGGTTGAAAAACTGTTTGTTAACACTGAACCGAACCAGTACTTATTTTCGAGTGGTTTGCATCTCTGGAATCGATATTGAACCACTGGAAGTATCTACTGGAATTTGACTATTTCCGACTCACAGCAGTTCTTTGAAGAAATCACCTGTGGTTCTATCCTGTTGCTTGAACACTCAACCACTCAATGGAATGGTTTTTAGGTGTCGCCACAAATATGATGACTTAAGCCCTGCATTTAATTCATGCGTTGCTGTTCATTTCGGAATCAAGGAAATGTTTGTCAGAAGTCACCCGCCAGTAGTATCATTACGCCATCAAAGCGACGATTATTGTTACCCAAAACTTTTAATGTTCGATCGAGTGCTTCTAATGATCGCTTGTGCGCCATCGTGCACTCATCCCATATGATTAATTTAGTATTTTTCAAATATTTAGTCATGGCAGATGGCTTTAAGATGTGGCAGATAGGATTTTGGTTAATTTTCAGGTTAAGCGGAAGCTTCACTGCTGAATGAGCTGTTCTTTAATTTTGTTGCAGCAATTTCGGTAGATGTAAGCTTACGCAATGTTCAATTCAATTAAAGTTCATCAAGTGGCGCAGTAGGCTGACATTCCATTTGACAGTTCAGCTTAAATTCTTTCAAATTTTTTTTATTTTTCAGCTGTTACATATTTTATAACATCTTTCTCGTTCGTTTGATCTCTTTACTTTGGCTTTTTCAAAGGTACATAATTGATTAGTGCAAGCTTTTTTAAAACGTGATAGTTATTAACAGTTTGATTTTTGTTGCAATGCCAAGAAGAGGTCGTCCTGACATTGGTTGGCACTCTCAGAATGCAACGCACCAAAATGTCCTAGCACGTCGAACAGAAGAGCAAAGTGTTATTGAAGGGGAATCGGCTATAATAAAAATGAAAGTCTTCGTATTTGACTGAAAAAGAGTTGCGTTTAAAATAAAATAAAGAGTCGCTGACTAATAAAACTGTCCTCTTATCATATAGAAACATTCATGCGTTATATTAGTAACGAATGTGCAACCTGTGTTGTTACCTGTTACCTAAATGTGGACCATGATTGACTTTCTTAACTTTTTTTCCTTGTTTTCAGATGACTCACCAGCGACGCAAAGAGATGCAACAACATCGCCTCACCGCCTTGGCCATTGAGGATTATCTTTTGGACAAATCTCAGATGTTATCCAAGAAGAAATGTATCAAACTTGAACAAATTTCTTGTCCAAAAGTGGACCTACGCCTGAAGGGAGGAAGAGCCTGTGCTCGCTATGTGGAGGCTGGAACTAATACAGATGTTCCCTCGCTTTTGGTAATGGGGCGCTTTCGACAGCAATTGCAGCGTTCGGAAACTTTGATCTATGATAATACTTGCAATGCCATAATCAGACCAATCAAGATGGTACTCCCAGCGAGTCCTAAAATTATTACCCAAGGCCTACTCCTAGAAGAGCCACCTTTGGCTTTGGTTCAGCATGCTGTGTGTCTGAGCCAACCGCCAAAGTTTGCTACCTTAAAGATTAGCCGGCTATCACGTCTAACGCCACCCAAGGAATTATGTAAGCCTCTCAAGAGTCCCATTGTGCTAGAAGATGCAGAAAAGCCTAGTACTAAAAGTGATCCAGAAGCGGATGAAGTAGAGGAACAAAAGCAAATGCTGCAAATGATAAAAGATGCCCAGCAACTGCAAGGGTCTTTACTCAAGGATGAGCGTATACGGCGAGCTATTACGAGTCCAGCGCTTAAAACTCAGCTGATGCCTGCCTTGAGCACACAACAACCACGTCACCAATCCAGTGATCGCTCGGAGAAACTGCATCCTCAACTCTGGCAGCGTCAGTACAACTATGCTCCTATTTCCCCCAATCTGCAAGCCTCCTTCTCTTCCTGTAGTTCATCTCTCAAGCCAGAAGTGACTCTACAAGAGCAGGAGCCGGAGAACTTGCAGCGCCCCAAAATAGCAGTCAAACAGTGTATGATGCCTGAGGAGCCATTTAAGAACAAACCCAAGCAGAAGCTGGCGTTGGGAAAAACTCCTCATAAGATAACGAGTCCTGCCAACCAAGTGAGCTATGCAGCTCATGCTTCTTCTCATGCCCACAGCAATAGTGGTACACCCCTCAACAGTGCCCAAAGGCGACTTAACTATGATCCACGTGCCTCTCTGAAGCGTAATGCTCAGCAAAAGAAGTTGGGTAAAAATATTGAAGATCGCCCCAGCCCAATAAAACCTTCACCTCAAAAGTCCGCCTCCAAGGTCGCCAACACCAAGCCCTCCCCCTCACAGCTGAAGCCCAGTCAAGCTGACCGTCTGAAGCGCAAACAACTGGATGAGATGCAACAACAGCAGCGTCAACGTTTCCAGCTATTGGTCAATCAACAGGCGGATGAGCAGAAGCGTCTTCAGGCTGAATTCAAGGCACAACAGCAGGTCTTGATGGAACAGCTACTGTGTGATGTCAATTTGTCTGCCCCGGAGGAGGGAGAACTGGAGCCAAAATGATTCTATACCTGCCTCAATTTCTCCTACCCAAATCTCTACAAATCCTCACACAGTTGCCAAATATAGCCACCAACTCTAATTATGCTCAACGTGGCAGCGTCTGTCTTGTTTTTTGCCACACAAGTTGTCATCTCTTCCTCCACCTGCCCCAGAGTCGTCTCACACATTGATGTCTCTATGCGTGGCACAGTGGCACGTTTGTCGAAAACTCGTAGTAAATCTCAAAGTTGGTCAAAAATCAATGATTCGATTTCAGTTGGAAGTTCTAAGATCTAAGAAGTTTAAGGTTTTTATTAGAGCGAAGCTCTTTTGCGGACTGTCGACTGGGGGGCAAATGCAGAAAACGATTGTCTTTGCGACAGATTTCTTTGGCTACGCTTTTGACTTTGCAAAGTTTGGTCTTTGCAAGAAAGCCATAGCAGCAGGTGGGTCGTGAGTTTGTGGGTGGTGGTGGTGGATTAGCGATGACCAAAACAGTGATGAAAACAGCGACCAAAACAGTGACCGAGACAGTGACCAAATCAGTGACCAATACAGTGACCGAAACAGAGACCGAAACAGTAACCAACCAGTGACCAAAACAGTGACAAAAACAGTGACCACAAAAGTGACCAAAACAGTGATCAAAAGAGTGACCAAAAAAGTGACCACAACAGATACCAAAACATTGACCGAAACAGTGACCACAACAGACACCAAAACAATGACGAAACAGTGACCAAAACGGTGACCAGAACAGTGAGCCATACAGTGACCTAAGCTGTGACTAGAACAGACTGAAACTAAAACAGTGAATAAAACCGTGACTTAACAAATTAGTGACCTAAGCAGTGAACATTTTTTATTTTGAGACAAAAAAACTGAAAATAAAATAGGAAGCATTTTGGCTGTAATACAGCACTACTGGATAATAGTGTTGGGTAGTTCATGAGGGAGTGAACAAAATTGAGTTGTTCACTAAAGTGAGCAAGTGAACATGTTCTTCATTGATAGTTCATTTTTGTTCAGTTAGAGTTGTTCACTTGTTGAGTTGTTCTTTTTAACTCGCTCTTGTTCTGTGAGTTGTTCTTGTTCAGTCAGAGCTGTTAATTTGTTCTTGTTCACACACTCTTGTTCTGTGAGTGGTTCAGTCAGAGTTGTTCACTAAGTTGTTCCAGTGACTTGTTCACTCAATGTGGTGACTCTTCAGGCCGCTTATGCTAGTGTGATATTGGGCTTTAACAGTACTTGGCAGTGTCCATTTGGGCTTACCGATAATGTATAAGTGTTTTAATGTAGGTATTTAGTGAGAAAGTGTAAGTATTTGGTGTAAATGGTGACCAGCTAGAGTCGCCGTGACTTCAGGTCCTTGGGTAAGACTCTGTTTATCCTTCTCCTTTGACGAACACCTTGTATTCTCCGTCTTCTTAACAAGTTTTTAGCCAGTTTGTTGGGGTGGTGTGATAGCTTGTCAAGGTAAATGGAGGCCTGCTTTTTGATAACATCTCCAACCATGGGAGCTCCAAGGTCCTTTTCAATATCCATGGTTCTCAGGTACCATTCAGCTTCCGTAATGCGTCTAAGAATTTTCGCCTGGACCACTCTAATCTTTCTCAGGTAAGACAACATGCTGACGTGGCAGCCTTATAGAGAAGGCTAACAAATAGGCAAAATTCTGCAGTGTGACCAGCAACGAAGGATTAAAATTAGTTTGAATGATAGCTAATCGTCACAATGCCCAGGTGAAGAACAGATCCAAAGAAAAGGCCAACAGTTTAAACCAACACTGAACAGCTGAACAAGTGAACAAGAACAACTGAACAATTGAACAAGAACAACTGAACAGGAACAACCGAACAAGAACAACTGAACAAGAACAACTGAAGAAGTGAACAACTTGAGTCAGTTGACTGAAAAAAAAAACAAGTGAACATGTTCAGTGAAATGAACAACATTTACCCAACACTGTTGGATGTTTTACTGACCTTAAACAGCAGTCCAAAGAGCCAAGGCCAAGCTTCTCTCAAACTCTTGGCAGAAGAAAGAGATCTACTGTTTCTAATTCTTTCAAAGCTACTTACTTTACAGCTGGCGGCAATGGCTGGTGAAGTTCAGCTAAAACAATTGAACGGTTTCAGATTTCCAGGCTATCAACAGACTTTTTCTTCTTTATTCTCGAGTAGAAAACAGCTCCAGCTCATTATCCCCAATGGATACCATTTTATTCAGGCTTCTTGGCCTTGACGGGCAGAGGCTTCTGGAAACGCAGAACGGCAGAGGCGCGACGGAGAGCAGCCTGTGTCAGATCCTTGCGGTACTTGGAACCGATCAACAGGTTCTTCAGCTTTTCAGGGAGCGTCTGGGACCAGACTTGAAGTTTTGGCAGGACGCCGTCCATATTTGCCCTTCTTCATCACGGCGCTGAAACCCTCTTATCGCCAGCTGGGACGACGGAAACGGTCTTCTTGTGCACAACACCGCTGTAGCAGTAAGAGCTGACATTGGTCAAGTTTTTGGGCTCTGTGCTGAAGGATTTCTTAACATCACGCCTCTTCAACAAGAAGGCGTTGTTGTTGCGTATGATCAACCAATTGAGGTGCGAAGAGGTTGCCATCTCAAGTCTTTTTCGTTGAAAGACCAGCAGGAAAGGTGAAAGCACTTGTTCCTAAAGGCCTGTACCTAGCACTGCGGAAAATTCTTGGCAGGAATTTGCTTTTTATTTTGAGTTGTGGAACCAAGTAAAATTTTGGCCAAGTTTGAGCTTAAGTAAATTTAAACCAAATAACTTTAAACCAACTTCGGTCTACCATTGTAGATTTAATTTTAGTACGACGTGTCTAGTGGCTTATTATTGATTGAGCGGTCGGGTGTGATGACATCACGCCTCGACATCAGCCACATTGGTCTCACAATTCGTTCTAAATTATTGGGCCGATGGCTGTGCAAGACACTGCAGTGTGGCCCGAAACAAGATTAGAAACAGGAGCTCAGCAGTCGAGTCAGTATCTTGGCAAAATGGATCTGCTGCTTGTGCAGAAATAAGGGATAATGAAACTATAACAAAACAGAAACCGCTATTATTAATTTAATTTAATTGAATCTTGTTTTCTATTTATATAAACATTATCTGGCGTTTGCTTGGTTCTTCACCACTCCATTTGCCTCCATCTATGCGCTCATCTCATCCAAAATAATTGAAAGCATCATATTCCTAAGCAGTCTATCAGCTAATTCTCGATCCACACACGCTTACGAAACGCCGCTATCTATACAAAGTGTGGATTTCGTTCAAGTTGCTGGATACAAAACAAACGAAATCTTAAACAGAAAACTCCTGACACAGGAATTTTTTTATTTCGCGTTGCTTGATGCCCTGCTTAAATAAAGAGTCAGATTAGACTCAGAAATCTTCCACATTAAGTGCGACCGTTTTCATAGGAAACAACGCTCATTCCGGCTCATACAAAAGAATCAAAAAAGTATCAGAAACGCACATGTTGCTTGCTGGGTTCCAAGTGTTGGTTGGGAGGTGGAGAACGATATCTCGAAGCTTCGTTTGATCTACTGGCGGAAGATCGATCAAGATAGACTCGAGTGGCGGACATTGATTGCAGCGGCCGAAACCGTAAAACGATTGTGATGTTTTTATTAGGCCAAAGAAGAAAAAGATCTTTAAATGTGTATAATCTTTTTTAACCGAACTGAAACATTGGTTCAGAACAGGTTCAGGTTCTGCTAGTCTTTCACACTCGGTTTGGTTCAAGGTTCAGTTTTCAGTATTTAAAGTCGGAATGCCGGTTTCAAGCCTGTGCCATGTGCAAAAAAACTAATGACCTTGAGCCAGCTAGAACTTGGTTGAACATGGGGTTCTTGTTTTGCTTATTTTGGGTTCACTTCAGGTAAGTCTCTGTCATTTTTGAAGCAATCCTTTTTGGATTGAATGTAGGTCGAATATCGAGCTCAATTTAATTTCCAACATTCTTGCACTAAGCCGATAAATAGGAAGAGATCAAATCGAGTACGAGTAGCAGACTAAAACCAACCCCGTGTGTTTTTGAAATCAAGCTCTACCAAGTCGAGATCAAGACCAAAACTCCGGGATTAAAATATACATACTCAAGTCAATCCTCTCGTACTTGGTTTGAAAAAATCCGGAATTGATCGACTTCTGACATCGTTTGGGGCTGACTTAAGAACGCATATATCCGATTTTTTTCTGTGCATATATCCTATGGCTCCCATATGACTGATCGGTCAGAAAAACCATTCCTTGATTAGTTTCTAAGTCATAATTTTTGCAACAATTTTAAAGAAAGCAAATCACTGTGCGGCGGTTGGCTTGGGTCCGTTTCACTTGTCGCGCCCATAACTTGGCGTGTTATTAAGTGTAGAAAATTAAAATTTCATAAATTGTTATGCTTTATTTAGAGCGCAGTGCGATATCCCGTTAATTGCAGCCAACTTGGAGGTGGGAGAGACCATGACGAGACCGATGCGTGTGGCTTTTTTTTGCGCTGTGATTTGCGCATTTCGGAAACTTGCGATATTGAGTTTTAAGTGGACATAATTAAAAGCACTTAAAGAGACGACCCAGCTAGCTGGCTATATGCTGCTGATTATTGGAGCAGAGCCAACTTTTACAAGAAATTGGCAGATATGTGAGTGCGGTTTTTTTGTCTCTTCTGTGATTCTGCCAATTTTTAAGACAATTAGATGAAAGTTTGCTAAGATTAAGACTTTATTGGAGTGAGAGCACGAATACTAAGGGTATTCGCACTATGTCAGGGGCTAAAATTGAAGAAGTCATGACAAATAAATTTGATTTGTTTGTTGAATTTTAAGATTTAAGACTTAAAGTACTTTATGAAACTTCTTCTATGAAGAAGAAGCCTAAGAAGATTCGCCCAAGGTTTATGTTGTATTAAGGAGAAGGCGACACAATGAAAACCCGGACCAGGTTTATAAAATCGAGCTCTATTAATACAAGTCGAATACTATTTGAAACACTTAATGAAAAGTGCCATATCGACACAGCCCAGGGAGTCTGCCAGTGCGTGAAAAAGGATTACCATCTTCGAGCTTTAAATTTTCCCTCCTCACTGTCTAACTACCAGTTGACTGACTCTCACCTCGAAATCTCCCACCCCTAATTTCTTTACAACCAAAAATTAAGTTGCAAATAGTTTGCCTAATCTTATGTTTTTTCACTTGGTTAATCACATAAAACTTGGCGCACGCAGACAAAAATCCAAAGCAAATCATTTCGCGCTTCGTTTTCTGAGTGTGTGTTTTAGAGTGTGTTAGAGTGGATGAGTTTATTAAATGAAGTGCAGAAATGGGCATTAGAATTTCATGACTAGAATAAACATAATCAAAGTAATAACTTGAGCATTCGTACACCCCCATCCCCATAGAAAGCAAGTGAAATTAATCTTGTTTATGTTTGTGAATACGAAGAACTCTGAGAACTCGTGTCGAAAGTTTTCTCCAACTTTGGGCTGCCTTTTTGTGTTGTAGTATTAGTATAAGTTTCGGGTGAAAAGTTTTGAGTAAAAATAAACGAAATCGAATTACATATTTCACTTTTCGGTTAGGTGCATAAATAGTTTTGCCATTGAAGTGGAAATGTGCAATTTAATTAAAATATTTTGGAAACGTTTTAAAACGTGGGCAAGTCAAGAGGGGAAAGAATATACAAATTCAATGCAAAAGTGTGAAGGCACAGGAGTACACTTGGAAAACAAATCAAGAACAAATTTAGTATAGTATAATATTAAACTAATAAAAATATTCTTATTTCCCGTTCGATTTTTTAAGTCCCGAAATACCTTATTTGAGACCGATTCGTGACATGACTAGAACATTCAAATTATAGTCTAAACACCAATGTGTACTCAATAGCCCGCTTCGCTGTCAAAGCCCCATTGATTATTCCTCTTAAGTAGCAATAACAAAATTTAAGTACTGCGACTCTGTGACGCAATAGATTGCGAGTAACCAGTTTGACAGTAAAGTTAAACTTTTTCATTTTGTTTTGGCGACCTTCGCTGTTCTCAGCTAGTCTCTCCAGATCGGCTGGGGTCCGGTTATCCACCAACATTCCAGTTTCATGAACTCGCTTTACGAATTGATCCACAAATTGAGTTTTCAGCGCATTTTTTTTTTTGTTTATTTTTTTTTCAAATTTCGCACAGTTTAAGTCGAGGACTCACCACTTTGGAAATATGATTTGAATATTTCGCAACTTTCTTCATGCGAATAACGACCCATTTCGTAAATGTCAAAGTTTTTACTAAATACTAGCCGTTAGCACGTGCTATCCCACTAATTCCTGCTCAAGATGACAGATCGTGGGCTGCGATTGGTTAAGCTCCATTTACACACAAGTAATTTGGTCTCAAGTTGAACAGCAAACCGTACGATCTGCTGCACCTACAAGGTGGGATTGGAGGAGTCATACAGCGCAGGCTCAGCCTCGTACAAGTCAATAAGGCGCGTTACATCAATTTTAATGTTTTATTTGAATAAGCCGTGATTTGACATAAAAAAAAAACCAAACCGATTGCCAAAAATCGATAACAATTGTATATCGAAAGCCAGGAAGTGGCAACGCTTGCACACTTCAATCAGGCAACCCTATGACGCTCAGCTGAGTGGTCAGTTCAATTAGAACCGGTTCTATTTCGCCTGATCACTCACCTGAGTAAATTAGGTGCCTACTCAGACGCCAGACAACCACTTAGGCAAAAACTCAGCTGAGCGATCAGGTCGTTTAAATGGAGATTTATCGATAAGTGTGGCCATAACTGCCACATATAGTTCGATTGGCGGCACCGCGGCGATAGCCACTACTTCATGTAGCACTAAAGGAAATGTTTGAAACACTCGACAATGTTCACAAAGCTCATTTGGCAGCTAAAGCCAACATGACGAGGTGGCCGAGTGGTTAAGGCGTTGGACTGCTAATCCAATGTGCTCTGCACGCGTGGGTTCGAGTCCCATCCTCGTCGAGTAATTTTTTTTTTTTTAAAGTGAAAAAAATTAGTTTTAATCACAATTTTTCGTCTATGTAAGAGAGAGCCAAAAGAGGCTGAGATGATACACAACATCGCCTTTTGTACTTTAAAGAAAAATTGCCACATTGTTGATTATAAAGCCGCTTTTGACACACCGATAAGGTCAAAGTTCTTCGAAGCCCTGTATACTTTTGGTATACCAGCAAAGTACGTTCGACTTTGCATGTTGACGTTGAGAAGCACACAAAGCGCCGTCAAAATAGGAAAGAACCTCTCCGAGCCTTTCGATACCAGAAGAGGTTTTAGGCAGGGTGACACCTCATCGTGTAACTTCTTTAATCTGCTGATGGAGTATATACTGCGCCAGTGCCCAAATGCTAACAGATCGGGCACCATCTTTTATAAAGATGTAATGCTACTTTCATATGCCGATGACATTGACATTATCGGCAAATCCGAACGGGCGGTAAGCAAGGCGTTTTCAGAGATTGAGAAGCAGTCAAAACGCATGGGCTTAGCGGTAAATGAGGAAAAGACGATGTTCCTAGTCTCAGCGCGCAGTGAGCCTACGCGTCTTGGACAGTCTGTTGCAATGGGAGGAGAGTACAACTTTAACGTTGTGAAGGAATTTGTCTACCTCGGAACGATGATTACCAGCGACAACAACATCAGTCTGGAGATCCGAAGAAGAATAACTCTTGCAAACCGATGTTACTACGGGCTTAGTAAGGAGTTCAAGAGCAGAGCCCTCTCTCGGAAAACGAAAATTGCGCTATACAAGTCGCTTATCATCCCAGTCCTGCTATACGGCGCAGAAGCATGGACAATGTCATCAACGGATGAGGCGGCAATTGGCGTGTTTGAGAGAAAAGTTCTTCGGAGGATTTATGGACCTCTAAACATTGGCGGCGAATTTCGAATCCGCATGAATCACGAACTGTATGAGCTCTATGGGGACACTGACCTAGTCAAGCGCATAAAACAACAGCGGCTGCGCTGGCTTGGACATGTTACTCGTATGGATGAAGAAGCTCCAGTAAAAAAAGTGTACAGGCGGAAGGCGAACGAATTAGGGAAAGCAGGAGCTGCAGGACGACCGAAACTTAGTTGGGAAAAACAGGTGCTGAAAGACATAAAGGCGCTTGAACTGACCAACTGGTGCCAGCTCGCACAAGACAGAGGCGAGTGGCGGGCATTAATAGCAGCGGCCGAGACCGTCAAACGGTTGTGATAGAAATATCGGGCCAAATAAGAAGAAGAAGATTATAAACATGAACAAAACATTTATTTTTCTGTTTCGGTATTTGTTTTTGAGTCCCGTTGATCCTTTCCATTTTTCCATTATGTTTCCATTTTCAGGCATTAAAATATCTTCACATTTGACCAAATTTTGTAGGTCTATTTTGTTGGTACAGTATCTAAAGGTTAATTGGTAAATTTAAGGTTAGTACCCATTTGCCATTTTAGCTACTTTTTGTTGCTAAAATTTCTTGTGTTTTCGAATTCCGATGGCGGAAAAATTTTAAAAATAGCGGCTGGCGGGAGATATAGGCTATAACATCCGCCAGATTCGATTTACAATATTTTTCTACCTTTGGCAAGAAATGTAGCTGAAATGAAGCTAAGTTTTTCTTAGTTATTCCCCCATATTGCATTTAAGTCTACATTGCCAAAACTAAGGATAACTCATAATAGTCAAAATTGCATAAATAGAGCGCAAAGAGCAAAGCAATTTGGAGGCAGAATCTATGGCTCTACACTGAACCAAAAAACTGATCCATTCGAGGTCCACTCAATCCAAAACGCGATTAAGAATGGGTTGATCCCGAAATGGCGTAAATTCAACTCATCAGGCTTTTGCCTGGCCGAGCTTAAAAGTGATCCTTTCTGAGATCAAATTCGAATTAAATAAAAAAATAGGCGGAAATTTAACTTCGACTCGGCCGAAGTTTTGTATACCCTTGCAGCTTTCATTGAAAACAAAAAAGTTTTTCTAAGACTACTTTTTGGACCTAACTTTTCTATAGGATCTATACTATATAGATGTCTGATTTCGAACAAACTTGGTAAAATCATGGAAAAGTCTTTTGGTACATATACGCTGCACATTTGTTGGAACCGGGCGAATCGGATGAATATAGCCTATAGCTTTCATAGAACGATCGTTCGAAAAACTAGTTTTAGTGAGAAAAACTTTATTGTTTTTAATAGGAACGCCTCCAAACTTCGTATTTCTTAGTTTGTTATGCTTTTCCAAGATTCCACTAAGTTTGGTCGAAATCGGATGTCTATATATGACAGCTAGTCATAGAAAAGTAGAGTCTGAAAAGTAGTCTTCGTTAAAAAAAACTTTTTTCTTGATTTTACTAACACAAATTTCTTGATTTAACAACATTTGTTCTTCTTCGTTAAAAGGTACATTCCTTTCATATAAGAACTAATATACTCGAGACTTTTTCTAAGTGTAGCAGCGTTTTATTTGTGTGCTTGTGGGCGCATAAATTTAACATACATAGGTGTTTCATAGACAACCCTTGATGGCTTATCCTTCGCCTTGTCGTTGGCATAATCTGCTTATTTCGCAACATAAGTGAAAAGTTCTGTCAACAAAATCAAAATCACGAAAAATTTGTTTGCCGTTTAAATTCGATTTTGATCCTATTTATCCAGTAAATTGCAGCAATTGAAAGGATTTGCTGGGCGGGAGACGTCAAATGGAGAAGTCTTGCCGGCTTCAACTTTGTTTGCTTTCTGTTATATTTCGTTTTTTTGGTGGAGGAGTGTTTGATTTTTAAATTACCTTTTATTGCTTGGCAAAGTGAGTGATGATGCTGATGTGTGTGTGGCTGTGTGTGCTTGGGTTAGGTGTAAACATTTGTTAAAGCATTAACATTATCGAGGCTTTAAGCTAGCTCAAGAAACCCCAGACAAGATATTGAATTTCAATAGCTGCAGCTGCAAAAAATCACTTCCTGGCAAATTGTAGACGACGCGGAGGAGGAGGCAAACGACGACAAAGTAACAAAACACAAATGGAAATCAGCATTCGGACGACAAAGAAATCCCCAAGTGCGGGTCAAAGAAAATAAAACTTTATGCAAATGCGCCACTTTGGCCGTAAAATGAAATAGTCTCCGGGCAAATTATACCTTGATGCCTGATGAGCTGCCTGGGCTCAGGGCAATTGCCGTGAATTGAAACAAAAGGGACTTGCCCCCACCGTTCCAGCGATTGGTAGTTTGGGAACCAAAGCAGGTGACTTTAACTTGCAAAACTTTTACATTTTACCTATTTATTTTTTTGGGTAGAGCGCAAAGTTTTCGCTCTGGCGGTTGGAGGGCGCATAAAATGTGTACTTCATTACGGATGTTGTTACGGACACGTTTTGTCGTAGCGGATGTGCAGCCCTTCAAATTTTATAATGCTGGCGACCGTGCACATTTTTGACCGGAAACGGATGCTGTTATTAATTTGCAAGTCCGCCGGAGTCAGGTATTAGCACACTGCCAGCAGCAGCAGCATTCTTTTGCCATTCCTAATTAAATTTGCCACTTTATTTGCTCCCACTCCTGTTGCCATCTTCATTCCTTATGCTCTTTCAGTGTTGTCTTAATTGTGTTTGTGCTACTCTATTTCACCCAAGCAGCACTGAGCCATTTTTCCTTTCCTCGAGTCCTGAAATAATACCAACTCATTTATGCCCCAGACTCAGGACTGAGAGCCACAGCCACAGCGTCTTAGGTGCCTGTTTGCGCTAAAATAATTGAATTAATAATTGCTGCGTGTGGTTTTCATGCTTTTCCAGCTAAGAAAAACCCAAGTGCTTAAGCCTGAGCAGAGTCGAGCAGAGACAGAGTGTGCAAGTTTTATCTCCGCACCGTTCCCGCGCCCGGAAAGTTGCCGGCATGCCTTTACTTGCACACTGATTTAATAAATTAACGTTAATTAGCTGTTGTGGTCGAGGGGCGGGGACGGGCCATAGCCCTGTCTTAGCTTAAAAGACAATAACGCTAAAATCCAACACGCAACGTGGCAACTTTTACCCTGGTACGTGATTTCCGTGGCTCCTGGAAGATTTAACCCAACAACATTCGATATATGAATTATGAGCTGTCGGAGCAGCAAAAGGAGGAAGCCAGCATGACGGTGTTGTATTTTTATTTTGAACCAATAAGTCATTAATGGGATTGGCACATTCCTCCCGTTGTTTGTTTAAGCCATTTTAATTAGCCAAATGAGTAGGCAAGAAGCGAGTATGAAATTGATTGCTTAGGGATAAAATATCGAGAGATCGCTATAAATGCGGTGCTGCAAAGCAGAAACTCAGCCTTTTGGTATTGTAAAAGCTTTGGTCACACTAACTATTTAGATGTCGATATTGAGAATTGTCAATTGACGAACAATTAATCTTACAATAGATAATAGTTTGCGGTTCAGATGTGGAATATTGGAAGAAAAGCTTGAGAAAGTAATGTGCTTTTGTTCAGACTAACCCACCCGACAATTTCTCGTATGTTTCCGGACCTACGAGAATAACGTAAGTTTCTCTTAAAATCGAAGTCCGCTTTCTGTTATTAAGTTATTAAGATAGTTTCTCTTAAGTTCCATATCCGTTTTTCCTTAGAAATGCGGGTTTCAAACGGAGAAGACTCAGTTTTCGATCCGTTTTTGACCCGTTTTCGCGATCGAGAAAGTGTCGAGAACGGACCCGAAAACGTGTATCAAGAACTTACTGCTGCCACAAACTGAGCTACACGTAATACTTCTTCGGATCGAAAACGGAACACGTTCTTTTAGAAAATGTCGAAATCGGATCTGTTCTCGACGTTGATTGTCGGGTGGGATATGAGAAAGAGCTATGACCAAGAGTTTGCTGAATGGCAACTTTTAATGAAAATCAAGATAACACAAGCGGTGCTTAGGAGAATCCCTGCAGTTCTACGACTCATTTCTGAATTTATTAGAGCAGAACTCAGACCTGAGCAGTAGGAATTACTTAATTTAATGACTGATTTCAGTACTTTTTTCGGTACTTCCCATGAAACCCACCCATGCAGTTTTTAAAATCATGCCTGTAATCGGGTAACCTAATGACATAGTAGGACATGACTGTGTTCATGGCTGAAACTCATATAAGCGATGCCATGTACCAGTCCTTTAAGGGCTGATTGAGCTCTGACTCAGTACTGAGCCGAACTGAAGGGATGTAACAGGTAAGCCGTCTAGCCGATCGGAGAGAAATTTCAGACCAGTCGAGCAATCGACGGCATCAGTTTGCTCAACACATTACTTTCAGCGTGCTTATGAGACTTCGTTACAATAGCAAGCAAGGTGCGATGAACAAATTGAGCTTCAGGCCAGTTTGAGACCTGCAGGTACGACGAAACTGGCGAGCAATCGACGCCAGTAGTTTCAAAATCACATCGCATCCCAGAGAGCTGCTGGGACAGCATTGGAACAGAAGCTCAGCGGCAACAAACACTTACCCGAAAAACTTAGGATGTTTTTAAGCAAGCTGCAATTTGCCAATTTTTTATTTGAGCTTAGATTATAATGAAGATTGTATAATAACCGCCATAACCACAATTCTCAACGGATCTTTATGAAAATTTTAAAGTTTATTTAACTATGACTAAATTTACAAACGAATCAATGGATTTGAGCCACTCGACGTAGCTTACGGAAAATGTCTCCACAGGCGGCCTTGGGGTCATATTTCCGGATACATAAGCGAATCCTGTTGTTCAGTTCATTGATATTTTTGTTTTTGTAAGCTGCAGCACTCAGACTTCCAAAAATTGGACGACACTGCGGCAAGTTTGTTGGATTCCGTTCCTTTAATACAAAAGGGATATTGGCAAATAGGCGATATTGGTTGCACATCCACCGACATTGAGATTTGACAGTTTGTATTTGGTCAGGTGTGTAACTTGGAGCTCTTTGCTTACGTCTGGCAATAATATTATACTTTATTAGCACTTTACTGATGTGTTGTTGGCTGCAATTAAATTTTCTGTCTGCATATCGTTGACTTAAGTTGTCTTTGTTGTTAAAAAGTTTGGTTAGCTTCTGACAGCTTGGCCGGTCATAATGTTTGCTTTCCGACCACTTCCAGCTTCTCTTTTTATTATTTTTCGTTGCAAAATACTATAAAGTAAACTATAATCACTTTACTTTTGTCAGCGTGCATTTCGTAGAATTTTACAACGCGATCACGAAGACGTTCTTGCTCGGACAGCATGATGGCAACTACTTGTCATAATTTTTTTGTTACAGGAGACAACGAGAGAAAGTCATCCGGCTTTTATGAAAAGCTAAGGGGCGCGCTCTCTTAAAATTTGTGCAGATTTTTAGTTGTCACCCTTTAGTACGCCTATGTGAAGGGACAACCAAATAACGAATATTTGGATTTTGAGCGCTTGGAACCAGGGTTCGAAAGTTCGAGAGCCGCACTCTCTAGCTCTTGCTCTGAGCTGTGAGAGCCCCTTGGCTGTAGCTCTTCGCATGAGCGCCAACTCTTGACTCTGAGCAAAGTCGATTTCTGTTAGTAAACAGCTTCGAACATGTTGCTTGAGAAGAGGCGAAAGCTAGGGATCAAGAGAACAGAGCCGGCTGCCAGCTCTCGAGCTCCGGGTCTTACCTGTCAGTCAAAAGTTGAGAGCAAAAGCTTGCGGTAGAGCGCAGCGTGTAAAGAGCTATTTCTGGGGCTTACAAGAGCCGACTGTGGGGTCATAGCTGTGAGAATAGAGATGCAAGCAACTTTCAGCTCACGAGCTCCGTGTTTCGTCCCTTTTAACGGCTGCACAGGCCGCAACAGCTTGAAAGAGGGGCCAACGTGGGGTTCGACGACACCGACCAAGTTTTTTTGAGCACAACAACGACTAGGAGCCATTGCCAAGCATAAAATGCCTTGTCTTCTGAGTGGATGACGAGGTCTGCTGGTGCCTCTTAGTCCGGGTTTGTTAACTCCAACTAAGAATAGATTTCCACTTCATAAAGTTTTTCCAAAAGCGCTTGCTTGTAGGAAAGAAGTGTAGAAGTGTAGCAAGCAAGAGCTTTTTGAAAAACTTCATGAAGTTTGCTTTCACCGTGTAAATTCCGCCTAACTGACATGATCTCAATTCCGCTACGTTTGGAAAGGAAACCTCAATTCAATTTCTCAATTCCGAATGAAATTTCTAACGTTTTACTTTTGGCAACTGGCCAAACGAAATCGACACGAGAGATGCAAGCGAAACGATGGAAAATGGAACATGCGAAAATGACTGGCGCTGCCAATTAATTGAGACACTTAACAAAAAATTATTTTTAGTTCAGTTAAAAACTTGAATGCAATTCAAATTACACAAATTAGTTAATCATTGTTCACAGAATTAAGAAAAATTAACTTAATGTACATTTGGCAACTGAATCGTGAATCAAGCTCGTTTCCGAAAAGTTGCATTGGGAGTGGAATTGGAAACATGCCTGAAAGAGTAGTTTGCATCATTTGCAATACTTTATCACATGCTCAAAAGCTGTGCGCTTTGTTGTTGTAGCTTTCTCAAGCTTTAAATATGTCTATCTCCCTCTGTCATATGTGAAATCGCTTAAAACGAAGTTGCTTGTCATTTCGTTCCGCTTAGTCTTGTGCGAAAGATTGACATCTTCGAGCAAAACAAAGTTCAATTAACTCAGTTAGGAACACTAAAAATTGTCATGGACATTCCGACCGCTTTGAATGACCTTTGAGCATTTATAACTTTTGTATCTTTTGAATTTTAGCTTGCCGTTCCCAGAACTAGTACCCAAACTATTCTTAAGCAAACTCACACACACACACAAGCCATAAAATGAATTCGTTTATAAACTTATTAAACTGCTCAAGTGGCCTCTGGTCATTGCTCCCTACATACTTACATACAAACATATGAGTATATAATAAACTTGCACAAAGAATCTAATTAAAGTCAATGCCAGAGGCGGCAGAATTCAACTGCAAAGGTCAAAGTGGTAGCCAAAAGTGAACGAAGGAAGTCAGTCCCTGGAAGTCAGTTTACTGAGTTTTCTTGAGCAATTCCAATTTCGGACCATGTGTCCACATCATCGTCTCGAGTCTCGATTCTCAAGAAGGATGTCAGCACAAAAGAGGAGAAACGCTTGCAGCTAAGGACGTCGTGTGTGACAATTGAGTAGCAAAGATGAAGCAGAAGTGGCAGAGCTGCAAAAGATGTTGAGCATTTAAATTGAAATTAACATCCTGTTGGACCATATATGGCCTAAAGGAGTCTGTATGTGTATAATAATTATGCCTTGCCAAAGAGTCAAAGGCAAAAACGAAAGAAAAAACTTGACGAAAAACTTGCCAACAAGTGGCGCGTTGGGCAAAAGTGTCAGGCAAACACTCGCACACACACACACACACACACACACACAGCCACACACATGTGTAATTAAGAGGCCATTGTTATATCGCTGACAAAAGTGAAAGATGCCTTGATGGATAACGTTGTTGTTGTCTCCTTCAGATCCTTCGTTTGCCGGTTGACACTTCAAAGTGCGAATGTCTCTCCTTTTGTATGTGTTTGCATGTATATGTGTGTGTCTTTTATGTCTTTGATGTAATCAGCTCGACAGTCTCTCTTCAGCCTCAGCCAGCTTGACACATTATTCCCAATCTTGCAATTATTCTTACCTCAGCTTTTGACGACAGCAATTAAAATCCTCACAAACACACACACACTCACACATATGCACAGCTCCCTTCAAAAAAGGACTAATTTCATATGTGTGTGTGAGTGCTTTGGCGGGGCGCTGATGTATGCATAAATATTTAATGTGTTTGCCTTGTTAGTGGCTGCCTTTTGAGAGCGATATCACTTTATTTTGCGGAAGGATTAAATTAATGCCAAACGTGTGTTGTTCGTGTTCAACGTTTTGTTGTTGTTGTTGTTGTTGCTGTGGCTGTTGTTGTTTTAGGTATCACCAGAAAACATAGACTGGCTGCCGTAGACAAACAACAAACATGTAGAAACCGCTGCTTACACTAGTTAGCTAATAAAATTAGTTTTATTAACACGTACGACAACGACAAACAAGTGCAAAGTAAGCAAAACTCACACACAGATACTCATACACGCTTACACTGTGTGGGCTCTAAGTGTTAATTGCATGTAAAACTGTTTAATGATTTAGCCACCAAAACTGTTGCCTACTTTTTAGGAGAGAGAAAGGTAATTTCTTTACAGTAATTGAATATACATATACGGGGGTGACACAGAAACCTCTGCCAACCACATTCCAACCGAATTCCCACTCTTAGGTGCCACAGAAATTTTTTTTGGGTGGTTTTCAAACCTCTCGTATATTACTAGGGGAATTTCCTGGTTGATTATTGAGCCTGCTAGCATTCACTTTGACTAGAGATTTTGGCAAACCAAATAAACCCAATAAGCAAACCAACCAAACTGAATTCGCGAATCAATGCGAGTTAGCAAGGACACAAAAAATGTTTTCAGTGTTTTCAAGTCTAACTCAATGTAGAAAACATCAAAATATCAAGAAGTAATAGCTGCTATAAATTACACAAGGCAACAAAATTAGACTTTTTCCAGTATATTGAAAGGTTGGTAGTGATACTAGATGATTCTCGTGTGCTAAGCACGACTGCGTTTTCATAAATGGTACATCACAACTACATTTTTCGTAATATGAGCTTAAAGTTGCTAAAAGTGTTTATTTTGACCCTTTTCAGGCGCGTTTTTCGGGGAATCTATTTTATTGTTTGGACTCTCTTTGATAATATCGGAAAGTACCACACCAGCAACCCTTCAATATACTGGACCTTGTTGCCAAGTGTAATCTAAGTGAAATATCAGTTTTTAAAGCCCATTCGCAACCCACCACATCAGCACAGAGAAAACAAAATTAGCTACACACCACGTGTAGAAACGACAATCCTAAATGAAACGGAGTGCACCCTGCAAAATCTCACACGAAAATGTAGAAAACAGAAAGCTACACGTAGCGTTTAGAAAAAACTACACGAACGAGTAGAAAAAAAGGAACAAATGCACAGGCTACATGACAAGAGAAAATCAGCGTTTTTTTAAAGTATGTCTACATTTTTCATTAAGCTTTCTGAATTCAACTCGGAAATGTAGGCTTTCTACATTAAAGTTTAGATATTGAAAACCTACACGAGCGTGTAGAAATACTGAACGAAAATGTAGCTCAAAATCAGTACAGAAATGTAACATTTTTCATATAAGGGGTGATTTTTTAACTATTATCTTTTTGGCAACACTGGTTTAAGCAGCTCACGCACGTTTCGTGCTTTGTTTCACTGTCAAACATCTTCAGTTTGGTCTATAATTTAACCATGACTCGTCTTACAAACGAACAACGTTAAGAAAGTTCATCGCGCGCTTCTTCCATTTTATGGTCAGTTTAATCGACCCACTGAAGTGGCTATTCGGGCTATTGTGACTAAATTTCGCACCAAATTTACATTGTTGGACATTAAACCACCAACACGCTTACGTAGAGTGCGAACTGAAGAAAATATCGCAGCTGTATAGGCCAGTGTTAATGATGACCATCAATTATCGATTCGTCGCCGTTCGCAGCAATTGGGCCTCTGTTACTCAACAACGTGGAAAATTTAGCGGAAGGATTTAGGTGTGAAGCCTTTCAAAATACAGCTGGTGCAAGAATTGAAGCCGAACGACCTACCGCAACGTAGAATTTTTGGTGAATGGGCTCTTGGAAAGTTGGTCGAAGATCCACTTTTTTACCGAAAAATTGTGTTCAGCGACGAAGCTCATTTTTGGCTCAATGGGTACGTAAATAAGCAGAATTGTCGATTTTGGAGTGAATATCAGCCAGAAGCATTGCAAGAGCTAACAATGCATCCAGAAAAGTCACAGTTTGGTGCGGTTTGTGGGCTGGTGTCATCATTGGACCGTACTTCTTCAAAGATGATGCGAATCGTAACGTAACTGTGAATGGTAAGCGCTACCGTGAGATGATATCCAACTTATTTTATTTGGCCCAAAATGCAAGAGCTTGACTTGCATGACATGTGGTTTCAACAAGACGGTGCCACATGCCACACAACAAGCGCGAGTTCGGTGAACATTTTATTTCACGTTCGGGACTGGTCGATTGGCCGCCTAGATCGTGCGATATCACGCCTTTAGCCTATTTTTTGTGGGGCTATGTTAAAGCGCATGTCTATACAGACAAGCCCGCTTCAATTGACGCATTGGAAGACAACATTGAAGCATTTATTCGTGAGATACCAGCCGAAATGTTGGAAAGAGTATGCCAAAATTGGACTAAGCGGATGGACCATTTGAGGCGCAGTCACGGTCAACATTTGCTTGAAATAATCTTCAAACATTAAATTATATGGACCGTACTATCGATTCAAATAAAGATTTCATGCATTTTTCTGAATTTTATGTGTTGTTTTTTTAAAAACTTTCCTATAGCTCTTAAAAAATCACCCTTTAGAAAACTGTTTTCTACACGTGTCGTATAGGTTTTCTAAACAAACGTTAAGGATTTCAAATGCTAAATGCTACATTTAGAAAATCTACACGAAACTTGTGGCTCATCGTCGCTTGTCACTTCCCTTTATAACTGTGATTTACGGCATTGCCGCGCGAGTGCTTATATAGTCCTATATAGTTATATAGTAGTGAGCTCGAATCCCAGACACGATAAGTAAAAAATAAAAAAAGATGAATTTGTTAGTTTTTCAGAAAAGAAGATCCTACCCTTTTTGTGCCCCTTCCCCCCATTCCACCCCACACTACCCTCCCCCACTCATTCCATTGTGTAAATATTTAAGTTGAAAAAGTACACTCAGGGAAAAACGCAAAGTAAAATCTATAACAATCATATTTGATTAAACTATGCCTATTTCGTATTAAAATTAATTAAAAGGATGTTGAATTGACTAAAAACATATTTGAACGGCGGAATTCAGTTACCCGTTTTATATTCCCAAGGCATGGAATTCCAATTTGAGAATTCCATCGGCCATTAAAGCGACAACTTGCCAGAAATATATTGTTGTATACTTTAAGGCAATTCAATATAAGTAGAATTTTAGCCGTGTGACAATCATCATGTGCGATAGAGCAACTGGTTAAGTCGGCATGCCAATCGTGTTCAAGTGCAAATTTCCGGAGTTCGAGTCATTCGTACTGCAGCTAATATGCCTATAGTCATCCGATCTTGAAAAACTTTGTAGAATCGTGTAAAAGTATATAAAATAAGTATGTGCTAATGTTAAGAACGTTTCCATTAAAATCAAAAAAGTTTTTCTCACAAGAACTAGATTTTCGACCAATCGTTTCTATGACATTAAGTCGGGAATAAAATTAATTAAAAAAAAAGATCGTCGGCCAGCACCAGGACTCGAACACACAACCCCCACCCAGTCTAAGAGACAAGAGCTTCGTAAGCAACACCATCTCACCATATGAACACCATGAAAAACTAAACTCCGATAGCAAAGGCCAGTACGATTGAATAAAATATTGAAAAATAAAAAAAAATAACAAAAAGTAACTTTTTACTACTCGCCGAGTACGATTACAGATGAGTGTGATTACTGTCGTTTTACTAAATGTAATCATTCTCATTTGAAATCGTTCTCGGCGAGTTGTAATATGTTACTTTTTTACTTGCTCGTGCAGCTCTTTAGTACGTACGTACGTTTATTTTGGAAATCTTCATTAAGCCACCAAATTCTTGACTTAAGTACGTTTCTTTAAAATTTCCAAATTCTACATTTTGTTTCTAAAAGAGGCAGTTTTGAATCTGGTTGTGTTCGGAAGAGTGAATAACCCGATGACTCAGATTGATTAAAATAAAATTTAACAATATTTTTTACCTCTTTTATATTGAGGGTATTTACTAGCTCTCGTAAAATGGCAAAGCGTAAAAGTGTAAATCTAAAAGTTTACGAAGCAACAACAAAACACATGAGAAAAAAATTACCACATTTAACATGCCTTAGGGTAAGTTTAAAAAATGAGTCGTAAATGTGAAAAAATGTAAAGTTTTGAAGTGTTGCATAATTTTTCAAAGAATCGGTTAAATGTACTTAGTATCGAGCCATTTCGAGATTCTTGTCTTTAAAATATGCGGTCACACCAGCAAACTGTAAATTATAAAAAAGAAAACTGGAAGGCAATACAAATCGCTGGCAGAATGTTATGACGCCAAGCATTTCCGCAAGGCCCAGTGCCCCATTGTGGAAGGGATGTTGAAAGCGACGCAACAATGGCAAGAAGCTGAGTTCCTGTCGCACTGTCAAGCGCTTGCTCGAGATGATTCATGGTGGATAACCAGGCCACCTGGCTGCTGTACACTGGAAAACGTGGGGATACCTTCAGAAACACCAAAAAATTTAAAATTACTTTAACAATTCCGTAGCTTAACTGGGAGTCGTGAACACCAAAGATTTAAAACATAATAAATATACAAACTCTGTCTGTAACAAGACCTAAAGAGCCGACGTCACCTACTCCAAACATTGTTTTAATTTTCCTTATTGATCAGCGGGGTGTTTCCCCCCGGGCCCGGACTTCTGAGAGGGGCCCGGAGACCGGATTTTTGGAGAAAACTTAAATAAACTATGTACAACATGAGAAAATCCCTTTCGACGGGCCTATACACAGCTAATTTGCATACTGAAAATTGCCTTAAGGCAGCCGTTAAAGTGTGCCTTCGCCATACAAAAAGGTGACAGTATTGTTAAAAATTATTTCGGCTAAAATAGCGGCATGTTTTTACAAACTAAGTTGGCCCTGAAAATTACTACAGTGAATCAAAAGGGGTCGCTCAGTAGCTCGTGTGTGGTAAATTTACACTTTACCATTTTACGAGAGCTAGTGAATACCCTAATTGTTGTTTTCTACTGCTAAAAACGTGGCTACGAGTCTTCAAACACTTAAGAACAAAAAATGTTCGTTATTTTCTGCTATAATCGGAAGATCCTTGACAAAAATGTTCACAAAGCTAAGTGAAATATGTAGAACAACCGCAACGGTTATGCTTAAAACTGTCACGTTTATCGAAGGAAATAGTTACTCTCGTATCAGTTTAAAGTGGTTTTGGTGACTATTAAATAGTCAGTTAATTAGTCCGCTGACATCAGCAAGAAGTAAAACGCACAAGAAATTTGATGACAATCCCAACTCTAACAACGTTTTCTATATGTTCTTCAATTACAGCATGTCACGCACACACACACACACACACACTCGCTCACTGACCACACCATAATTAATGTTAATAAATAATAAATTTACATATAAAAACCCAACTGCGAAACATGTAATACAAGTCAAGTGGCCATTGTGGAAAAGTGAAAGTCCGTAACGGCATACAAATCTCCGTAATTAAAAGCCTTGAGATTGGCTTCGGACGGGGTGGATTCTGAGCGATGCCAGGGCTGTGATAACATGCAAAAAAAACTTTTTTGGCTGCGGAAACGTTTAATTAACTTGTTTTCGCCGGGTCTAAGATTTTTTGGACGGGGGACCACAATTCATATGCGAAACGTGGCCAAGAAATTGTGTATTGTGTGACCATGGTCTGCAGATCTGTTGATGGAAACACTTGTCCAATTGCATTAACCAGAGAGCATAGTCTTTGGCTGGCACTAAAGTGTAAAACTTTTGAAGAGAGAAAACTTTTGCCTAAAATTAACCGCATTTCGAATGCAACAACAGAAAGTATCTTTCCCACTATCCTTTGAAGACCCCAAAAACATATCTGGTTACATTTATTGAATTGTTTTATGTGTTTGATAACTATTTGTGTGAGTGCAAGTGTGTTTGTATCTGCTCGAGTTTGGCAATTTGCACTTTGCTTAGTTTTACTTTCTGCTTGTCGTTCAAACATTTTAGCAACAAAGTTTTTCAATTAGACATACCAAGGCAAAGACGCTGCCGGAAGTGCACAACAAAAGGGTTGGTTTCATTTTCACTCCCAATTTCTTTCAAATCAATTTGAAACTCCATCAAAAATGCCGCTCGATTCCCTTCAAGCGTAAAGATAAGAAAAGCATTCGGCCGGCAACTTAAAGCAACAAATTAATTAGCATTCATTGCCCGCCCAATTGAGCTTGTAAATATTTAATTAATCGACGATTTGTGCAAGCCACTCGAAGATGAAGGAGAAGGGCTCCGTGACATTAAAGGCAGAGGCTATCAATAAAAAGCTGTTGATGGATGGCCCAACATTCATAGAACCTGCTGCAAAAAGCACAATATGAAGTATTTCCCCAAAGACTTAAGTGGATTGTAGGCAGCTAACTGCGTCAATCGTAGGAAGCAATGGGGGGAAATCGAAATATTAATTCTCCTGCCGAGGCAAATGAAAGGAAGTCGTTGCGCGTTTAGTCCAAGATTTTATGACGAACTTCACAATGGTTTGACATTTCCTGATCTTACTAAACTTGATGGTTTACATAACCAAGGAAGAATACGAGAAAATATACGACCAAATTAACTCCAAGCGCCGGGATTTTGGTTCGAGCCTTGGCTCTGCTCACCTAAATTAAGCACAAACTTAATATACACAAAAAAAAATTTCTTGGTTGAATCTACCCATTCCGAAAAGTAAATTTACTGCAGAATATTGTTACATGTATTTTGTTTTTGTTTGTTTTACTGTATTTCCGGTTGAAATTAACCAAACAAATAGTAGCTCTCACATAATTTCGGTGTTTGCGTTTTGTTGTTGTTTTTGGTACAAATAGTAGAAACTCCGTAAATTTCAGTTACCCTTTTATACTGGTCCGCTGCTGGACTCTAACTTGGGAATTACAACTGGTCTAATTAGTGCGAAGCGCAAAAAATTCTTGTCTATATTCAATTCAATACAAGTGGAATCACATACACGTCGCCACCAGCGTGTGAGATGGCTCAACTGGTTGAGACGGCTTTCCAATCGTTTTGAGCACAACTAAGGAAAAATTATTAGTCAATTTACAAATTTTACTGAGTTAGCACAGCTACGTGAGGTATTTGAACTGGTGCTGTGGTACACATAAGAATTTACTGTAAACAATGGTACAATTAACTATTACTTACTATTTTGGTTGCTTGGAGTACTTTTAACTGTAATTTTGGTTGGTTGAACTTCTGTGCTGCCGTTATCTTTACGTTATGTGTTAGGTCACTTTTTTAGTACTTTAACTGTTCCCCACAGTAAATTCAACCAATCTGTTGGTTGGAGCACTTACACTATAAAATCGGTTGAATTTACTAACCAGTTTTTTTCTTTGTGGCTCGTTTTAATATTACTTAAATTGGTGAGCCGAACCTCACTTTTCGTGAAAGTTGTCCGGTTCGGGATTAGTTTTGAGAAGTCAAACATTTAAGGTTCATGGTCCGGTTCGCGAACCCCCAAATTACCGAAGCGAACCGGTTCTCAGGGGTTCAAGTCCTGCTGCCCTGCAAATCGTTGTGAACGGCACCTTGAAGCAAACCTCCATAGAAATTATTGCTGAACCTGAACCTGTACCGAACCTAAAACTTTGGTTTGGTTCATCAAAAATGGTTGACATTTAAAGCTGATTTCACATCTGCTATGTGATAGATAAGTCCTATTTGTTAGTTTATGTGACAGATAGGGCTATGTAGAAGATGTGAAATCGACCCTAAATAATTTTACTTAACGCTTACACAGACAAAAATCCGAGATATTAGGGATTAATTAAGCTCCAACCGATGTCAGAAGTCGGTCAATCCTGGATTTTCTCATTCCAAGTGCTAACAGGATTAACTTGATCTCCTTTTTCAATCCCAGAATTCTTGTATTGATCCCGACTTTACCCTACATGGGATTGATTTAAGCTTGATTTCGGAACTCTACTTGATCCCTTAGTTGGATCAAATCAAGAAGGACCTAGCACGGGGCCTTAATGTGAAACATTTTGTATACGATATGCTCCGCCTTTCTCATTCTTGCGGATGTGCGATACTTTATACTCCATATTCAAAACTCGATACTCAGTAATCGAAAACAGTAGTCGATTCTAATTATTTAATACTAAGTTCTCGATATTAAATACTCGATACTCAGTTTTTGTTACTCAGTATAAAGCACTCGAAACCACGCTCTCGTTACTCAGTACTCGATTGTAAGTATTCGATACTAAGTACTCGATATTAAGTACTCGATACCCAATACTCGATTCTAAGTATTATTACTCAATACCAAGCACTCGATACTCAGTACCCGATTCTAAGTATTCGATACTCCGAACTTGATTCTGAGTATTCGATACTAAGTATGAGAGATTAAATATATGGTACTGAGAACTCGAATCAAAATATTCGGGTCTAAGTAATCGATGGTAAATTTTAGATACTGCTTGATACTGTGCTTGTTTGTGTTTGTTTTCGGCTTTGATTTTGTTATTGGTTTTGTATTTGTTTTTGTGTTTCTTTTTATGTTTGTTTTTGCTTTTGTGTTAGCTTCTGAGAGTGTTATTGTGTTTGTCTTTTGTTTGTTTGATGTGTTATTTGGTCTTTTTGTCTTTGTTTTTGTCTTTTCTTGTGTTTGTTTTTGTGTTTGTTTATTTTTGTTTTTGTGTTTATTTAAGTATTTGTCTTTGTTATTGTCTTTGTTTTGTTTGTTTTTGAGTTTGTTATTGTGTTTGTTTTTGTCTTTGATTTTATCTTTGTTTTTGTTTATGTTATAGACTTTGTTCTTGTGTTTATTTTTGTCTTGGTTTTTGTCTTTGTTTTTTTGTTTAATTTTGTCTTTGTTTTTGGGTTTACTTTTGAGTGTTTGTGTGCACCACTTGTAATTCTCAAGCTTTTATTCTTCTTCTTCTTCTTCTTTGGCCATCACAACCGTTTTACGGTCTCGGCCTCTGCAACTAATGCCCGCCACTCGCCTCTGTCCCGAGCGACATTCCACCAGAAGGACACTCCCAGGTTCGCAATGTCTCCCAGCACCTGGTCACGCCATCTCCGCTTTGGTCGACCAGGCGGGGGTTTTATTCCGTCGACACTCAATATGAAACGCGTAGCTGAACTTCAAGTTTGCTAATTGCTGTATCGCCAAAAATAAATAAAAATGCGATACCTAATGTGATTTGTCTGAGTATATCGCCAAAATATCCCCATATTCTATCCTCAAATTATCTCCAAACTCTCCCTTTGACGAGAGAGATAAGTAACACGACAAAATGTTTGCCGGGATAGTACTGGTAAGAGAAATTTTTTTGCTATCAGTTTCTTTCGCTCTTTCGCTTACTAACTTCAATCTCGAAGCAGGATTATTTAATATTGACAAAGGACATCCAAACTCTCTACAATCTCGAGTAAGGATTATTTGACTTTCAAGAACGGATTCAAGTTTGTCATTAGACTTTTCAGATTGATACATACTTTACTGGATTGTTTCAAGCCATTCGAACTTGTATCAAGCTCGATCTAGTACGAGTGTTTCCCCCGGGCTCGGACTTCTGAGAGGGGCCCGGAGCCCGAATTTTTGGCGAAAACTGAAATAAACTATGTACTACATAAAAAACCCCCCGAGCTCGAAATCCCTTTTCGACAGGCCTGTGTAGGCGTTGTCAGTAGCGTTGATTTTGCCGAGTGCATCAGACAGCAACAAGCACACACATACATAGTACCAGGCAATAACCGGGTTTCTCTTTCGTTTTCTTGTGGCTGTTGTTGCTACAGAATTTTTTTGTAGTCAGAGCTAGTGAATGCGCGAGCATTAGGAGCTGTTGGGCACCCTTGCTTGCTCCCTTGTTTGTTCTTACTCCACAACTGACGCCAGTAGCTGTAAAAACTTTAAAAACTAAATAGAGATTTAGAAATCACACATATTCCACAAATTTAAAAATAAAAATCTTTACACACATATTCGATGCTAGTCGCAACTCCTTAACGGAGCACTTACCCACAACTTCAACAATAACTCAGAGCATTAGTCGCTTGAGAAATTGTCTGTTTACCTTGTTTGGGCAGTCGCAGTTGCCGTTTGCCAAATGGCACTCAACACGCTAGAAATATGAAAAATGAGACGCAGGAAGCGAAATTACAAACTCAGTGGCCGAGGCGGAACATCCTGAAATCCTGCTGCACCTCCAGACGGCAAAAAACCAAATGAAAAGTTGAAGTAATAATTGTGCTAGCGACGCGGGCGGCGGCGACGCTGCGGGGCAGCTTTACACATTTTCATTTGGTCATGTCCGGTCGACGGGTAATGTTTGTCCAGACGACCCCAAGTAGCACGTCACACCACAGTCCATCTTCATGGTTTTTTCTTTTTTTTTGCTCTCTGTCAACGACAAATGTTGCCAAAGCATTGCTGACCACTGTCCTGGGACCAGGGACACCTCGACGTCGGCGTCGTCTAAGTGGGCTTCATCAGTTGCGCTTCGCTGGGCGACGGCAGCGTCATAATCGTCTTCGTTGTGTTTGCGGTTGCCGTTTTGGGGTCAAAGTTCAGGCATGTCGCTCTTACAACTCTGCACACTTTTTATTTATCTTTAAGATTTTCAACTCACTGCACACAGGTTTTCTTTTTTTGTCAGGGCCAGGCTCTCCGCTCGCTGAGTTATGGCCACAACAATGCGTCAGTCTGGCTTCTTGCCTTGGCTTGAGTACTACACTGAGAAAAATGAGTTGGTATATGTTGAAAGGCGGTAACATTGGTTGATTTCAAGGATAAGTACCAATTTGGGTGACTCACACTTTTTCATAGCATTCTTTTTTGGTGTCTTAACATGAGATTTCCTTTTTCACAAGTTTTAAGTTGAAGCTGGTTTTTCCTTATTTTCGATTCCACCCGATGACTTCTCTGACTTTGCGTTCCTTGCTCAATTAAAACTCAAAATTTTGGCTGAGTTATTTGTGCAGCCTTTGCTCTAATCGAGAGGACTATGCAAAACAAAGCTTATCTTCTAATTTTCTAATTGAATACCAAATTTCTTTCACTGTACACCAGCTGTCCCCCTCCGTCACCATTGGCTTTTTTGTCAATGTCCACTCGTAGTTGCCATTTGCAGCGTCTCGAAGTGCCTGCTGCCCGCATGTGTGCGTATACATATTCGTTTTGCGGCTTGACTTGCCTTTGCCTTAAGTGGAAACTGTAGTTTTTCTTACTTACAGTCCTGGCACCAACACGCAGACAGATCATAAAGATTTGTGTCTGCGTTTTAATATCATAAGTCAAGTGTTTGGTCGCAGTTCAAGAACTCACGTGGCCCACAGAGTGGGTCAAGCTGGCAACTCTTTTTCACCTAAAACACAAAGAGTTGGCTTAATTGAGACAGGGGTATTGAACAATTAGTGAGGCTTTTATCATTAATTTAATTTGTCACACTTTACGAGTCCAGACAACTTTACACTTTAGCCACAAAAGTGGAGCAGCTGTCCTGTCCGGTGGCCTGCGGTATGCCATGCCATTTTCAATTTGACTTTGCCGGAAGTTACCTGCTGGCGCCAACATCTTACACACACACACACAGAGAGGCCACAGCCACTGGCACTGAAGTCATTTCCTGTGGCACAGGCTGCTTTCGGACTTCAGTGTCCCATGTGGCCAACAGGGACTAGATTAAATTGGCATCTTTTGTTGTGGGGTTCCCGTAGTGACTTTGTTTTCACAAATGAGAGTGCAAGCAAATTAAAACTTCCCTCAAATGTGCGAGTGTGTGTGTGTGAGAGATCCTCTGGGGGTGCCCCAGCTGGCTGTGGAGTTTGATAAGCACACAAGTTGACCAGGGGAGCGAAGCTAGGTAATGTTTTAGTGAATAGTTTTAATTGTACAAAGTAATCAAATCGCTGTGGAAATAGGGGACATACCACAGTTAGGAAGATATTCCATTACTACACTCAGGGAAAAAATGCAGAGTAAAATCTATAACAATCATGTTTCATTTTACTATTCCCTTTTCGTATAAACATTAATTACAAATCACTTTGAATTAACTAAAAACATATTTAGACGGCGAATTTAAGTTTCCCCTTTTATATTCTCACGGCAGGGAATTTCAACTTGAGAATTACAGGCGGTCATATTTATGCAAAATGCCAGAAATATATTGTTGAATACTTTAATTCAATATAAGTTGATTTTTTGCCGCGTGACAACCAGCGTGGGCGATTGCGCAACTGGTTGAGACGGCATCCCAATCGTGTTCAAATACAAAGGCCCCAAGTTCGAGTCCCCCCTGAGTAAGTAAAACATTTATATAATACGTTTTTTTTTTAGAGACAAATCTAACCGAATGCTTTTGCTGTCGAATTCATTACAAAATAAATTGAGTTTAGATTGGCTGGCTTCTTTGGAAGGCAAGAACTACCCTGTGGCTATGGGGGTGTATGTAGCTTACTGCGTCTCAAGTCGACTCACACTTCCACGTGGTAGCCCCTGGTAACAGAGCGATGCACCCGGAAAGCTGCTGGCTAACGTATGCGGCGATCCTACCCTGGGACAAATAGGGGGCGCTACTTCGGGCTTGGCACCCGATTCCCGTCTATTACATCCGTCAATGAAAGCTGTAACAATCCTTGGATAGGGACCCAGCTTTACACCAGTTGACAAGCGACTTGCCGCACTCAGATTTAAGGCAAAATATTTGAATATTAGTCTCATCTGTGCGCACGCCCCGACAGAAGACAAGAACGAATCGGAAGAAGACGATTTCTATGAGCGCCTAGAAGACCTATATGAGCGCTGCACCGATCACGACATCAAGATCGTGCTAGGCGACATTAACGCAAAAATCGGGAGAGAAAAAGTTTTAAGCCCGACTATGGGCCGATTTAGTCTACACGAAGAAACCACAAAAAAATGAGGAGAGGCTAATAGACTTTGCTTCGGGCCGGAAAATGGTCGTTAGTAGTACCAGATTTGAACACCGCGACAACCACAAGGCGACCTGGAAGTCCCCTGATCAATCAACAAGAATCCAGATTGATCACGTTGTGATAGACGGAAGGCACTCATCGAGTGTTCTAGACTTACGAAGAGCCAATACAGACTCGGATCACTACCTTGTTGCAGCCAAAGTACGCACACGGCTCAGTGTGCCGCTCAGTCTAGCCCACCTCGAAAGCTGAACGTTGAGAAGCTGCAATCACAATGGACATCCGAAGACTACTCAGCAAAACTCACCCAGTTGCTCAGGGAAACCCACCTCGTCCTTCTGGTGTAGGCGAACAGTTGAAGCATATTTCACACTCTATGAGCACGGTTGCCAAGGAGATTCTCGGATTTGCCGAGAACACCCGAAAACAGGCATGGTAGGATGATGAGTGCCGCCGCGCTACTGCAGAGAAAGAAGTTGCGTACAGGAGAACTCTGCGGTCTGGACCAACGCTAAGGAGCGATACCGAGAGAAAAGGAGAGATCAGAGTCGCCTTTTCAGAAGGAAGAAAACTAAGCAGTAAAGGCGCATGAGGGAGGAAGTCGAAGTGCTGTTCGGAAGAAGTGAGACTCGAAAATTCTACCAAAAGATTAGGCAACTAACCGAAGGTTTTAAGCCCAAAGTAACACTATGCATGGACGAGCACTGAAATCTGGACACAGATTCGCAAGTGGCACTAGACAAATGGAGGAACTATTTCTTTAACCTGCTGGGAGGTGATGACGAACTTAATGCCGCCTTTGGGGAAGTAGCGACACCACCAATCGATAACATAGAGATATACCCGCCGGACCATAATGAAGTCTGGTTAGCCATAAAAAGGTTGAAAAATAACAAATCTGCTGGCGATGATGAGATGCCCGCTGAATTGTTTAAGGCTGGCTGTTAGGAGCTGGTAAGGTGCATGCACCAACTCTAAGCAGAATATGATCCGAAGAAAGCATTTCCGAAGGTTGGAAGTGTACGTTGTCCAATATTTAAAGGAGACCCCGCAGCTTGCGCCAATTACCGCGGGATCAGTCTCCCTCCCATTGCATATAAGGTCCTATCACGCTTCATGAGCGAACTGATTGAACCTTATCAGTGTGGCTTTATACCTGGGAAATTCACCACGGACCAGATATTCACACTGCGACAAATCCTGGAGAAGACCCATGATAGAGAGATCAACACCCGTCACCTTTTTGTTAACTATTAAGCCGCCTTTGACACGACAATATTGATATCATCGGCAAAAGCGAATCTGTGGTAAAACAGGCGTTCTCAGAGATAGAGAAGCAGTCAAAACTTATGGGCTTAGCGGTAAATGAGGATAAGACGAAGTACCTAATATCAACGCGCAGTGAGTCTACTCTTGGACAATCTGTTGCAATGGGAGAATACCACTTCAATGTTGTTAAGAAATTTGTCTACCTCGGAACGACGATAACCAGCGACAACAACACCAGTCTGGAAATCCGAAGAAGAATTACTCTTGCAAGCCGATGCTATTACGGGCTCAGTAAGGAGTTCTGTAATTGTGCCTATCTAGTCTGCAGAAAATGGCTGCTCGACAATGCAGAGAAGAATGAAAAACAATCGATAGTGATTAGAAACCATCGATGCTTTTGGAAAATACAAAACTATCGATGTATCGATAGTACTATCGATCGTTTTTCCAGCTCTATGCTCCAGCGTATGGAATGGACTGATACAAGTAGCCTCTGTCGAATAGGGTTTCTTTTGATAAACATGTTGCACAAATCCCGGCCGTAGTAGGCTTTCTGGGTTTGGACCAAAGTACTCTTCATAACTATCTTCATCAGCCCAACTATCAATACCCTTCAGTACGCTGCACTAGCACATGGGTGTAGAATTCGGTACTTACTAGTAACCACCGGTACTTACCGCTGAATCCACCAGCAATGCAATTCACTACTTACTTTTTGCAGGGGGGAACCAATCGCCACCTCTTCGCTTTACATGTAAGTACTGGTGTAAGTACCGAAAAGTGTGTGCGTCGCGACGCGTCGTTTACTTTGGGAGTGACGTTGCTATACCAAAAGGGTACTCTGGTCGGTACCCTATCGTAGGTACTTACTGTAGTACTTACTAGTAATGCGATTGGGTGGCGATAGCCACCAGTAAGTACTCATGTAAGTAGTGCAGGTAGCTATCGCCACCAGCCGTACTGAAGGGTAATAGCTTGCACCTCGAAAGTATTAAGGGGGTAAAACAAGTTGCGCGTGTTATTTTTAGATGCTTTTTTAATAATTCACAAAAACAAAACGAAAAGATATATTTCTAATCGGTATTTTCTATTTGAAAGTTAATGAATGAATTAAAAATAAAAAAAATTTTTGTTTTAGAATTGTGACGTCGGCTGAAAAGTTTCTGGTCTGCGAAAAGTAGAATGAAAAAAAAGTGCGCCCTTGGCGGCCGTGATTTGGGGTCACTCCGTTATCCGAATTCAAAAAGGAAAAAAGATTCTGGTTTAGTATCGATGTTATTCTGGCCTGAACCTCAGATTTGGAAAAAAGTTAATTTTTAACAAAATGGTGGAAATGTTGGTTTGTTTTTTTGTAGACTAGTGTACCAAAAAAATACTAAAAATTGTTAAATCTAAAAGTTGGGGGTTCAGGCCAGAATGACGACAATTCTGCTTCGTTTGACACCTCATTGATCAAAATCAGTCCAGTAGTTTTGGCTGAATCACGGCCGCCATTTTGAAAAACGTGGTTCCGAGAAAAACGCGCTTAAAGTTTTCAGTTGCTACATTTGGGTCACCTTGGGTCACTAAAAGGGCTATATCTCCTAAACTAATTCGAGTTTTCGAAAATCCTTTTGGGAAAATATTTTTGAATATCTGAGCTATGGAAAAAGGCAAAAGTCGATTTTTTTCCGGCCCAACTTGTACTACCCCCTTAAGAACTTTCTGTTGACAAATCATACCGAATCCAAATGTGTAGTCCAAATTCAGAAGCGAAATCATACAGTTACACCGCAACGAACCCCAATAAAATGTTTAATTTCTATTTCATTCGTTCATTCAAATTTTCTAGCTAAAATTGTACTAAGAGCGTCGAGAACAAACAAAAAAGCGCTCCGGAACAGTTGCGTGCCATCACAGGAAAAATTGGTTTCATCAAAATCATACGAACCGATCTATGGGCAAAGCCTAATGGGTTAAGTTTGTGCAAAAATATGTAACAGAAAGAAGAAACCATCTCCGACCCTATAAAGTATATATATTCTTGATCAGCATCACCAACCGAGTCGATATAGCCATGTCCGTCTGTCTGGCTGTCAGATATGGTAAGAGATAGAGGTTCGACGTGTACAGGACATAAACTTCTTATACTTGCAGGAAAATGAAGTTAGTTTCTTTTTTGCCACGCCCCTGCAATTTAGAAAAAAAGTCATATCTTCCAAAGTTTTATAGATAAAAGATTCGCAACTTCTGGACTTATTTAGTAATCAGGATTATTTATCGATCTCCAAGGAGGGATTGATAAAGATCGAATGAACGATAGTCAAGTTATGAGCAAAAGAATGTTCGCTGTTGCAGCGCAGTAGCAGCTACTGCAGCATCAAAATTCAAACTGAGCATACACTTTCGTTTGTACAGAGTAGATTATAGTTTCGTTGGGCCGACTTCTTGGACTTTCTTGTTTTAAAACTAGAACGGATAATAAAAGCGAAAAAACATCCAAAGACAAAGAGAAAATGATTCATTTGAATCGTTACAAAGAACGCAATAAAAGTGATAGACACTGAGTTCGTTTCGTTTTTCCGTAATCCTAAGCCGAACGTCGAACCAATCCGGTATCCTTTATAAATTGCTCAACCAAACCAAAAACGTAACCCGCCGGGCCTTGCAAATACTCTTAGTCGATTCAATAACCAAAAAGAAGCCGCCTAGTTCATTGCACCCACTATTCTCGCACGGTAAGACACCACACCAAAGTTGAATAAAACCGTCGTTGGTCAGGTTCAATGTCAAATGGTTGACCTTTTGCACAAGAACATAATAATAATAACGGCAACTCTGGCCAACTGTTACGACCTGTTGGAAAATCTTCGAGTTTCTCCTACTTGTTTTTTTTTTTTTTTGCCCCACAGCCGAAAGTCTGAAAGTGCAATCCGAAAAAAGCGCAGCCAAGCAAAATGATACACAAAAAACCGCCTACAAAATAGGCAGAATGAGAAAACAACAGCCAGCAAAAGAAACTTGGCAGAGATGAAAATAAAGACCCAGATAAAACGTCTAGTGGAAATTCAGAATGGATACTCGCTGTAGTAAGAAATATGTAAGCCACGAAGGTCAGATTAAATTGCTATAAAATTTTATCGATTTTATCTGCAACAAAAGAAAGAAAATCGCTGCGCACAAGCAAGAAACTCTACCAAGTCCTAACGAGGACACTGACACCGCACACAACAGCAACAACAACAACGTGGAGGAGAAAGAAAAATGAAGAAAATCCATAAAGAGGCGGCCTGGGAGGCCAAAAAACTTTTCCCGCTGCTTTCGTCCTCAAGTCTGTGTGTGCCTTTGTGGCAATGGCTAATTAGAAAAGTTGGCCCCCTTTCCTTATGTACCCACTGCTGCATGCTCATAGGTGCGCCCGTCACGGTCGCCAACGCCATTTTTTAGACGGAATGCGCAGCAAGCCGTGTTAACCGGAGGAGAGACCAAGCCAACTAACGTAGTGTCACACCTACCTACCTACCTACCTACGTTAGAGACGACACCATTGGCTGGCATAAATCACGTAGCTGCTGCCGTGATGCGCACCTACCGAAAACACTGAGAGTAGAACACACCTTCCAGACCATCCACTGGCTGGGTTAGTTTGAGGCGCACCTGATACTCTCCGGCTCTCTGCAGCCAGCTGCTCTGAGGTGGAGCCACTCTTGCCAAGCGGATCTCATTTGTATTTACCTAAGACATGCTGCTGGAGCAGTAAAAAACGTATGTACGTACATACAAGAACTAACGAGCGAAACGAAAGCTGCGCACCTCAAACTGCGCTCGAAAAAGTCGAGACGATGAGAGCCGGAGACCATTAAGGTGTTAGCCGAGCAAGGAACGACGAGACGTTGACGCGCTCACGATGTTTGTGCCTTTGCCGGTGACGTTGATGAACCAAGAGCAGCTGCGCAAAACCCAGTGCCCAAGCCAGGAGCCGGGTCCTTCTAATCATTTTTAGAAGTCAAATTTTTATGACTGCCATAAATCACTTGCGGGTAGACGCCCACTACTTTTTACGGCCGGTCTCCAGTGCCGTCGGTGAAAAGAAGCCTCCGCTCCTGCTCCCGCTCCAGCAGACGTGAGCAAGCGAAACAAGGTGCTTGGCTTTGGTTGGCTGCCAACATTTCTCTGCACACCTTAAAAACCGTAGGTAGAACGGTACTTGGGAGCGTGCGAGCGAGTGAGCCAGCAAGCAACAACCTGTCTGTGATTCTGTCTGTCTGTGTGTGTGTGTGGTGAGAGCGCAAACGAATGCCAACGAAAAACGCACGACGAATGAACGGTGGAGGAGACCCCAGACCACCCAGTGGGTGCAAAATAAACGCAAAACAACTGCTACTTGTGGTTTGGAGGATACCAGGAGCAGCAGAAGTTACATAAAAGCAGCAAAAGGGGAGACAGCAACTAAGTTTGACTGATGTAAGCCGGATTTAATGGGGTATGGGGATGGGGGGATGGTTGCTCCAGATGCACGGCAGGTGCCTGCTCAAAACATGCTGCTCTCCTCTCACAGAGCAACGACGCTGCTAACGACATCGCACGAAGACGAAGACCCCAACACCTACAGCAGGTACACACACACACACACAATCACAGCGAAAGACGTAGTACATACGCTTCTTGGTTGGGGGGAGGTGAGTGGCGCAGGTAGATTGGTGGATGCGTAAGGTACATTATATACACAGACACGTGTACCTTGCAAATGGAGGTGTGAGGCACGAGCATGCGCTCTACCCAAATCACAAAGAGAGCGCCAAGAGCCAACTGTTAACACTTAACATTTCTGGCAACAGTGCGCTGTTCAGCCTTACAGCAAGGGGAAATTATGCTGTTACTTCACAGCCTCTGCGAAGGAATTGTTCGGTTGACCTCCTCTACCCAAATTGTCTCGAAAATTCATAAATAATGTTAATTTATTTAGAAAATGCAGCTGTCTAGAGCAGCAGAGTGTTGACAGTCGACCAAGATGTAGTCATAAAATACGAGTAGACTTACATGTTTGTGGGTAGTTGTGGGCTGGCCTTGTGTTTGTTTATGTATGTTTGTGTGTATGTTTTTGCGGGGATATGCGAGACATTGACCTATAAAACGAATTAACATAATTGTTGATTCTTGCGTTTTATTGTTGAGTGCGTTTTGTGTTCCTCGGCGTCGGCCTTCTCGACTGGACGCGAATATCGATTCCGTACTGAAAGGAAAAGTGTTGACCAAGCAGCAAAAGAGGCAAATTTTAAAGGTCTTAAAGGGTGCTCATGTGCTTAATACTATTAAAAGTAGCACTCAAGAACTCTTTCTCAAGAAATATATTAACTGAAACATATAATAAGTATTGTAAAAATTTACCCTTTAGTTCTGGTCTGTAAGCTTCTCCGCATACCCAGTTTTTCAGAAAATCCAAGGTTCCTGATGAAACACAGAGCGACAACAATTTTCACTTATTCGTAAGTTGTTCAAGGTGAAAATTGGTACTTTAAACTTTTCAATACACTAATTAATTACGGCTAATGTCCATTAAGTATGTAGATCATTTTCGTGTAGTACTTGTTAAAAATTGTGGCAGTGTGGCTAAGTGTGTCAGCGACTAGTGTGAGCGACCGCTGTGCAAGAGTTCGTGGGTTCGATCCCGCCTCGGAACATCTAATGAAAAGTTTTTTCTTTGAATAAACTTTACATCCGGTCACCCCTCTCTGCTGTTGGCTCCAGCTTTGTAGTAATTAGCCATGCAAAAGCTTCCCAAACTGCCGTTCGGACTCGGCGTTAAACTTTGTCCCTTTCTCTTGTGCGAAAATTAAAGAGCTCAAGCCAAGAGATTGAGAGAAGCTCGGCTTTGGGCTGTGTTAAACCATTTTACATTTTAAATTATTAAAAATTTGTTTTAGGAAATGCTCCACCACTTCAGGATTTTTGGTAATTTGAACTTAATGTTTAATCAGAAAATTTTTTCGGAATTCCGGTTTGTAGGTTCGGACAAAAATTGACCAGTGGTTTAGGTTCGGAAATTTGAGGCTCACGGTTTGTGGTCAATGGTTTCGGTTCGAACCTTGGTTCAGCCCAGCTTTTATAACCTTACAGCCTCCATTGAAAACAAAAAAGTTTTTCTAACTAAGACTTCTTTTCGGAACTTTCTTTTCTATGGGAGCTGTACTATATAGATGTCCGATTTCAACCAAACTTAGTGGAATCATGGAAAAGCATAATAAACTAGCAATAACGAAATTTGGAAGCGATCCCATTTAAAACTAAAAATTTTTCTCACTTGAACTAGTTATTCGACCGATCGTTCCTATGGCAGCTATATGCTTTAGTCATCCGATTTTGACAAACCTTGTAGAATTGTGTAAAAGTATATCAAATAAGTATATGGCAATGATAATGACGTTTCCATTGAAACCAAAAAAGTTTTTTTTTCACTAAAACTAGTTTTTCAACCGATCGTTCCTATGGTAGCTATATGCAATAGTAATCCGATTTTGAACAAACTTTATAGAATTGTGTAAAAGCAACCGAAATGAATATATTTCCATTAAAAACAAAAAAGTTTTTCTAACTAAGACTACTTTTTGGACCTTACTTTTCTTTGGGATCTATACTATAAAGATGTCTGATTTCGACCAAACTTGGTGATATCATGAAAGCATAATACACTGTTCATTACGAAATTTGGAGGCGATCCCATTTAAAACTAAAAATTTTTCTAACTAGAACTTATTTTTCGACCGATCATTCATACTGCAGCTATATGCTATAGTCATCCGATTTTGATAAAACTTTTTTGAAATGTTTTAAATTATATAAAATAAGAATATGCCACTAAAAAGGACGTTTTCATTAAAAACAAAAAGTTTTCCTCACTAGAACTAGTTTTTCGAACGATCGTTCCTATGGGAGCTATATGCTATAGTCATCCGATTTCGACCAAACTTTGTAGGTTTGTTTAAAAGAATAAAATAACTGTATGCCAATGATAAGGAAGTTTTCATTAAAAACAAAAAAGGTTTTTTTCACTAGAACTAGTTTTTCGACCTATCGTTCCTTTGGGAGCTATATGCTATTGTCATCCAACTTCGGCCAAACTTAGTGAAATTATGGGAAAGAATAGTAAACTAAGAATAACGTACTTTGGAGGCATGTTCATTAAAAACAAAAAAGTTTTTCCCACAAAGACTAGTTTTTCGACGATCGTTTCTATGACTGCTATATGCTAGTCACCGACCGGCGGATCCGACAAATGTGCAGCGTATTTGTACCAAAAGACTCGTATTAAGTTTGGTGAGGATAGCTTTAAAACTGACGGAGGAGATAGCATAGAAGGTATTATTATTATAAAATTGTCCGGATGTTTGTAACGCATAGAAGGAAGCATCTCCGACCACATAAAGTATATATATTCTTAATCAGCACGACGAGCTGAGTTGATTTAGCCCTGTCCGTCTGTCCGTCTGTCTGTTTCTATGCTATCTCCTCCGTCAGTTTTAAAGCTATCCTCACCAAACTTTGCACGAAGTCTTTTGGTACAAATACGCTGCACATTTGTCGGAACCGGCCGGATCGGATGACTATAGCATATAGCTGCCATAGGAACGATCGGTTGAAAAAGTAGTCTTAAAGAGAAAAACTTTTTTGTTTTTAATGGAAACGCCTCCAAAGTCCGTATTTCTTAGTTTACTATCCCTTCCCATGATTTCACTAAGTTTGGTCGAAATCGTATGACTATAGCATATAGCTGCCATATGAACGATCGGTCGAAAAACTAGTTTTTGTGACAAAAACTTTTTTGTTTTTAATGAAAACGTCCTTTTCACTGGCATACATTTATTTTATATACTTTTACACAATTCTGCAAAATTTGGTCGAAATCAGATGACTATAACATATAACTCCCATAGGAACGATCTGTCGAAAAACTAGTTCTAGTGAGAAAACCTTTTTTGTTTTTAATGAAAACGACCTTTTTATTGGCATTGTCCTATTTTATATACGTAAACATATTTATACAAAGTTTTATCAAAATCGGATAACTATTTCATATAGCTGCAGTATGAATAATCGGTCAAAAAAGAAGTTCTTGTGAGAAAAACTTTTTAGTTTTAAATGGGATCGCCTCCAAATTTCGTAATTAACTGTGTGTTATGCTTTTCCATGATTTCACCAAGTTTAATAGAAATCAGACATCTATATAGTATAGATCCCATAGAAAAGTAAGGTCCAAAAAGTAGTCTTAGTTAGAAAAACTTTTTGTTTTCAATGGAAGCTGCAAGCGTATACAAAACTTCGGCCGAGCCGAAGTTAACTTTCCCCTATTTTTTTTAAATGTGCTTCTTTAATCTTACGAAGATACTAGACTTAGTGTTTCGGAATTACTTTGATAACGGTCCAATAAGGACCTTTTACGGTTTGTCAAAATGCTTCTAGATTTAGTAATGACATTGTGGGTGCAAACATTTTTTTAACATTTGAACTCCATATCGTCCATATTTGGCCACACTGAGTATATCCAAGAGCATATTTCCATTCCATTTAATTTACTTTTGAAATGGTTAAGCCGGTTGGTTCGGAGCCGGGAAAATGTCGAACTTCAGAGTACGAGCCACTTTTGAACAGTTTCTAACCGCTTTCGAACCGGATCACAGACTCTTTTCTGAATCTTTCCGCGATCGCAGCAAATACTGTGCAACTCATAAATCGGTTACGGCTTTGCACCCTGCTGTTTATGAACAACATACCGAAACTGAAAAAATCGTGAAGGTACATTTTTTATACCCAAAAGGACAGTTTTTTATGAAATCCATATATCATAAACCGTTTGGAATTTTGTTATTATGTCTTTGGCAAAGATATAGATATAAACAATTGCAAGAAAATAGCATCATAATATATTTAATATTTGGCTTGTGCTTCTAGTTTTAGCACAAGAGTAAAGGGACCTACAGTTTAATGAATCCGATTGGCAGTTTGAGTTTGAGTCTAATTACTTTAAAGCTGGCGCCAACAGCTAGTGAAGGTGACCGGGTGTGTACGTTTTTCAAAGAAAAAACTTCTCATTAGATTTCCTGAGGCGGGATCGAAACCACGACTAAATTGCATCTAGTGCTTCAAAACTACCATAATATCGAAAAAATGGCACTTGTTTTTGCCAGAAACGGCTAGACTACTGGGAATTCGGCAAACCTTTCCTCAGCAAAATTATCCCAAACAACAACATAAACAACTCCCTGGTACTTGCCAGCTTCATAAGGAACACTCTCTTATACCTTTTCAGTACTACGAAAGTTATCATTTCAAGGTATCAAAAAAGGATCTTTTCGATGTGATGGGGCCAAATCCTTTGGGGATTTTTTTAAGTTTTGGTATGTTCTTCAATTGCTTAAAAGCTGTTCACCTGTAAGATAGACTAAAGTTGTTAATGGTTCACCTTGAAGATAAGGCACTGATAAAATCTCATCGCATTTTTATCAAAAGCGCCTGATTATTAAGAGTTATGTGTACCAAACTGAAAAACATAAACTTACATTAGTTGTAAATAAGCTATCAATTTATGGTAAACATTTTATATCTCCACTTATTGGCTTACTTTGGTCTAATTGAATTTTAATTATCGACTTTTCGACCTTTCTCATACAACAACAATAACAGCAAGCGCTGCAGCATTCAATTATCAGCAAATAAAAAAAAGCACACAAAATAATTGTATGCAAGGAACAAAAAGTTGCGCATACGCCACGTTGTTGTCCTAAAACCAGCAAATTTGCATTGCCAACGGCCAATGGTTCACCCTGGCGCCAAAGTTTTCGCTCACTTTTTCACGCTCACTTCCGGGGCAGAGACGAAGCAACAGGAAGTTGGATCCTTGTTGCTACAAATAGCCGGCATCAACTTTAATCACCTGCTTAATTAAATCAGTTTCAGTCTGCGTCCTGGCCAGGAGCCATTGTTTTGCTCTTGCTGCTGCCTGCATAAATTATGCGGCGTAATCACCTACAAGCGTTCGCTTAAGCTGCTGGACGGTGTCTTTTTGGCCACATTCTTTGTGTTTTTTTCTAGTCTTGATGTCCGATAAGGTGCTTAAATCATTTAAGGTTTCTTCTTTCATTTTTTCACTGTGTTCGTCACACTTTTAATTAACTTTATGTTTGCATGGAGTTTTGTGACTTTTGCAGTTGCAGACCCGATTCCTAACGTCTCATCTCATCTCACTAAATTGCGAAAAATACACCGTGACATAAATTACAAAATCAACAACTAGCAGCAACAAAAAAGAAGAAAATAGGATAAAAATCAAGTTTTGATTTATTGGCTGATGCTGTGACTTTCCCATTCTCTGCCCCCATCCACTCTACCCAGGCTAAGTAGACAGCTCAAAGGCCTAAACGTAGGAAAAACAACAGCAACAGCAACAACAACAACTGAAAACAACAGGAAGAAGTAAACCAAACAATGGCAGGCATTTTGATTTGTGACTTGCGACTTTGCACGTAGCCCCCGACTCCCTCCCACACATTTGCACGCACACACACACACACACACACGCGCACACAGAAAAATCACCATAAAAAATATGAAAATAAAAATCACGCAACAGGATATTGAAACGTCACACATATGCCACAAGTGCGAGGCCAGATCGCAGGAGCAGGACTTCATTCGGCATTAAAACTGTCAGTGGCGCAGATTGCCTGCGGTGGCTAAGGACACCTTCACACATGATTTATTTGCCAATTGCAGTCGGAGATTGGGAAAGTGAAATTGGTGCAAAAACTGCGCAAAAATTTGTAAACAGTTGCAGTTGGAGCACGTCTGTGTTGCCTGTGGGGTTACCAGAGTCGCGTCGTGGCCAATTGTCAGCCCAGACAGAGCAGAGGACGGCTGATTGGAACTTTATTTTTTTTTTCTTCAGCTGGTGAACGTGCAGCGAAAGTTTAAATAAACACAAGACTTTTTGGTGGGTGGCAGTGAAGAGGCTGGTGAATGTTGATGAACTTAAAGTTCTCCATGGAAATTCTTGCAAAATTGAAGAGTAACCGGAGTAGCCAACAATTTCTTTTCTCTCTCTCCGTGTGTGCGTAGCCTGAAAGCATATCCATTTCACGCACAAGTGCCGTAGGATGCCTGAACCGTGTGTCAAATCCATTAACCTTCTGTTTACTTTTCTACGTCGAGTAGAGCAGAAAAAAATAGATGGAAGTGAAAGTGTTTCTGTGTGTGTGTGTGAAGAAATTTGATATTTTCACTAAATTGCGTTGCACACTTGAGGCCCTTACTTGACCACCCCTCCTGCTAACCTTCTGCCCATTCACATAAATCTTACCTAGGCAGTTGGTTTGCTGCGACGGAATGGGCTGGGGTGGCGGCCCAGCGAGAGAAATGGAGCAGCAAATGAACACCAGGCGCAATCTACAGAACTCCACACCAAATGAGCATTAAGTTGACGTAAATTGTGTTCCATTACATTAACACATAGCCTCCTACTGTCCAATGGGGATGGGGTTGCAGGGGGAGTGCCAATTAACCTCCAGTTAGTGCTTAATTGCTTTAGCAGTTTTTTGGTCAAAACAAAACATTATGCGTAAATTGATTGAAATTGTATTTGGGCTAAGGTATTTCTGCCAATTTATTAGCATTGCATTCCGATTCAGATGCTTAAGTCACGTTTATCAGATTACCCACTTAGAGATTTAACGTGAAATTTATGTTAGTTCTAAGTCTGCCACAGCTTACTGTAAGTAAGAAAAGCTCGTAACGGTCGTCAAAAAAAAAAAAAAATGCTTCAAAGTTAAACTACAAAACGGTAAAATTCTAATCAATAAGATTTTGAACGGATATGTAAACTAAAACATTGTTATTAATTTTCATTCAAAGCTACGTTCTCATCTTTTATTCTTTTTGAAATAAGTGAGGCTGCAATGATATTTAGACCAGAATATGATATAATGTTCGTACCTTCTGATATTTAGTAAAAAAAGTTTTAAACCCCCCGGGGGCCCCCCCCCCACTTTCTCTACAGTTTAACGCCATCCGACGAGTTTTGAAGGCTTTTCACGGCTAATACTGAGGAAAGTAAAGAAAATTTCGTTAGATAGACGGGACGAACAGACCAGCCGCAGCGCGCCACAACCCTGGTCCGCCACTAACACTTTTAGTAACAGGTTATTTCCGACCCGCCAAGTAAGATGGTAAATGTTATGAGCACCGTACCAACATTCGTTAGTACAGAGCAGCGATGTTCAAGAAGAGCGAGGCCAAAAAGTGAGAGTGTAATGGTGTGCGATATCCAAGCGACACAGCCCAGCTTTGAACTGCCCTGCTCGCCGTCTGGGCATCGAATGCAAGCAAAGAGAGCGCTGCTTACCCTCATATGCCCGACTTCGGCATGCGCTCGGTTCGTGTGCGTGTAAATAGCCGATTGCGCTCGGCCCCTGGGGGCTATGGAGGAACATCGCTGGTACAGAGTATATTACAGTTGGGAGGGTTCGGAATGGAGTTGCCGGATATTTAACAAATATCTATATCGATATGTCCTTCAGTATTGAAACAGAATCATTATAATCGAGAAAGTAAAGCTAACTTCGTCTGTGCCGAAGTTTTAATACATTTAAAACTTTTATGACCACTGACTTAATTTTGTGTCCAATAAATTAATTAAAAAAGTTTGTATAGCAGCTACAAGAAGTGACCATCCGATTTTTGCTGCTCCGACATATGTGCAGTGTGCAGCTAAAAGATGACTCTGTGCAAAATTTCAGCTCGATAGATTCAAAACTAAGGGGCTGGTTTGCGTAGAAACTGACAGACGGACAGATGGACGGACAAAGCGCGGTCGACTCAGCTCGTCATGCTGATCAAGAATATATACCTATAGTTTATGTGGTCGGAGATGATTCCTTCTATGCGTTCCAAGCTTCTGGGCAAAATTATAATACACTTTTCACACGAAAAATGTACAAAACAGTAAGGTACACGTGGCATGTAGAAAAACTACACGAACGTGTAGAAATAAAAAAGTTAACGAGGCATGCAGAAAAGTTAAGTGCTGCGTGGACAATTGCAAAGGCCACATGACAAAAGTATTTCGACATTTTTCTTTAAGCTTTCTGAATTCCACACGGAAATGAAGGTTTTCTAAAGGGTGATTTTTTAGCTTTTATCTTTTTGGCAACACTGGTTTAAACAGCTCACGCACGTTTCGTGTTTTGTTTCACTGTCAAACATCTTCAGTTTGGTCTATAATTTAACCATGAATCGTCTTACAAACGAACAACGCTTGCGAATTATTGAATTTGATTATCAAAATGCGTGCTCTGTTAAGAAAGTTCATCGCGCGCTTCTTCCATTTTATGGTCAGTTTAATCAACCCACTGAAGCGGCTATTCGGGCTATTGTGACTAAATTTCTCACTAAATTTACATTATTGGACATTAAAATATCGCACTGTATCGGCCAGTGTTAATGATGACCATCAATTATCGATTCCTCGCCGTTCGCAGCAATTGGGCCTCTGTTACTCAACAACGTCGAAAATTTTGCGGAAGGATTTAGGTGACCTACCGTAACGTAGAATTTTTGGTGAATGGGCTCTTGGAAAATTGGCCGAGAATCCACTTTTTTACCGAAAAATTGTGTTCAGCGACGAAGCTCATTTTTGGCTCAATGGGTACGTAAATAAGCAGAAATGTCGATTTTGGAGTGATTATCAGACAGAAGCATTGCAAGAGCTACCAATGCATCCAGAAAAAGTCACAGTTTGGTGCGGTTTATAAGCTGGTGGCATCATTGGACCGTACTTCTTCAAAGATGATACGAATCGTAACGTAACTGTGAATGGTGAGCGCTACCGTGAGATGATATCCAACTTTATTTTGCCCAAAATGCAAGAGCTTGACTTGCATGACATGTGGTTTCAACAAGAAGGTGTCACATGCCACACATCACGCGCAACAATGGTCTTATTGAGAGGCGAGTTCGGTGAACATTTTATTTCACTTTCGGGACCGGTCAATTGGCAGCCTAGGACGTGCGATTTAACGCCTTTAGACTATTTTTTGTGGGGCTATGTTAAAGCTCATGTCTATACAGACAAGCCCGCTTCAATTGACGCATTGGAAGACAACATTGAAGCATTTATTCGTGAGATACCGGCCGAAATGTTGGAAAGAGTATGCCAAAATTGGACTAAGCGGATGGACCACTTGAGGCGCAGTCACGGTCAACATTTGCATGAAATAATCTTTAAACATTAAATTATATGGACCGTACTATCGATTCAAATAAAGATTTCATGCATTTTTCTGAATTTTGTGTTTTTTTTTTAAACTTTCCTATGGCTCTTAAAAAATCACCCGTTACTTCAACTTCTGGCCTGAACAGATATTGTAAATTTATTTCCGGAAACTAACACTTACTATGGGATAGAATTTGTCTACTTCTCTTGCTACCTTTTAACTCATTACTTATCAATATCAATATAGTTAGTCTGCTTAATTGTGGACTGATTAATTATTTCCATACAGTTTACATTTAAGATATCTAACTGAAATAAGAAAACCCACTGTTTCTCCCCAAATATATAGCCGGGCTCTTCCCCTTCAGTTCTTCATCTGTTTATGTCTTCTCCTTACAGTCCATACAGTCGTAAAATTGGACAAAAAAATTTTGTAATTTCCATTTACTGCTTGGTACAAAAAAAGTTTTCCAATACCATTTACCATAATTCTGCTTTGCACATTGACACCTAACCGAAAGCCGTTCAATAAGAAGCAAAGACAAGCGTATGAAAATGGCTGAAGAGCTGAGTAACAGTAAAAAAAAATTGTAAAAAGCACTCGAGAACACTTTTTGGACAAGGACATGGACACTTAACTGACAATGTCTGACCTTTTCAGCAACAACAACAGCACGAAAAGTAAAAGCAAATTTTGAGCAAAAAAATAAGAAATAACTAAAATTGATGTATGTACCAAATGTGTGAAGGGGATCGAAGGGAATGGGGTGGGGAGGTCGAAATGCTTACGTGATGTTCAAGTTTTCTGGCAAGACATGTGTGCGCGCCCCAAAGGTCGCAGGCAGGGCAGAGAAACAAGCTGAGAAGACAACTCTAGTCAACTCATCTCATTGTTGCATACGGAAGAGCCAGGCAAGAGGATGAAGACGAGGACGACAATGCCGGCGCCTTTTGTGTCACAACCGCAGTCGTCGGGGTGTCAAACTTTAAACTGTCAAAAGTTGCTCCCATTCTCTCCATGTACTCGAGCATCATCTTGTCTGCCCATCTACGTGAGGCAAACGTAGTTGGCTTCATGTCAACAGCTGGTCTCGAACGCACGTCGCAGTTCAATATTGATTCAACTTTTGTGTCCACATTCTTCCGGCAAAAGTTGACGATTAAAAGCGCATTTAAAGCCAAGTCAACAGATGGTCAAAACCGCAAGCCAATCCACAGTGGCCCCATTTGGAGGCCTACTACACCTATGAGAGTTGGCCGGAAAATGCCACCCCGAAATGTCCAAACGAGAAGCAAACATTCGATGCCCCTGTAAGTATGCAACAATAAAGTGCACAGCACGTGGGGATGCGTGTGTGTTTGTGTACAGTGAATATTGCCTACACAAATCAAGCATGATGTACTACTCTTGTTTTCAAATTTTGAAATGTCGAACTTATATGACAGAATTGTTAGTTTTTTTTCCGAAATAATGTTTGGTTCTTGTTTTGAATTTGTTTTATTAGGTTACACTCCTCGCTGTGTAGTTAATCTTCACTGTACTTGTATCCAACAGTTGTTGCGTGTTTACGCAACGTAACCAAAGTCAAAACCTCGATTAGGATTCAATCTGCTGCGGGCTACTCGCAACGTTGTTTGTCCTTGTTGTTGTTATGGCCTGCCCCGCAGGTCACTAGCAAAGTCAAACCGATTAAAACTCACACACTCATGGAACCTTGCATAGCCAGCAGCTTCATTGTCCTGTCTAGCTGAAAATGCTTTTGTGTCCATAGGTACCGCCACGTTGAAGCGCTATTCTTCAAGGGGCAATTAACTGTTAAGCTACCAACGCACAAAAAATAGTTCCCTTAGTGTGCGAGTGTGCGTGTGTGTGTGTGTGTGCGGCTTGCATAGATTAGATTTTTGCACTGATGGCAGCAGCTGCCACACCAAAAGGGGACCACAGCCAGCGGCTATAAAATAGCCATTAACGCCAGGAGTTGATTTTGTTGTTTTTTTTTTTCTATTTCGCCCCCAAAACAATTTAAAGCGCTTCAATTTTTTGAAGACGATTTTTCAGTCGAAACTGTCAACAACATGCGGACAACCATTTGCAATTAGCCAAGGTGCAAGAAATCAAATTAAAAACCGCACAAGGAAAACAAACATCATAAAACAGGAGCGGATTAAGGCAACTTCTTATTTAATTACTGCTGATTTATTTGGACATTCCATCAAATCTTGGTCATTCCACAGAATGATACGCTTCGCTATGTGCTGTATTATTTCGTTCCAGGCAGGACATTAGCCTATGAGGCTATTAAAGCCAAATTTGTCTACTCCGGTTAGGAAAGAGTCCCAAAGGGTGTAGTTGTTTGAATACTCCGGTTAGGAAAGAGTCCCAAAGGGTGTAGTTGTTTGAATAATAACATCTTAAATTGTCAACGATATATTTTTTTAATGGAAAGACAGCGCTGGAAATCATAAAGTTCAAATGATCAATATAGTGAAGCTGAAGCACATTTTAATTACTTTTTGGACGATGTCAGTTGCACATGATCTTGATGGCAAAGAGATATATCACTCACGCTTATCGCTCACTTACTTCAACAATGTCATAATCCAAAATTATGCGAACAGGAACATTTTTGGTTCTCACGAACTTTTTTTTGTTGGCACGAACATTTTTTTATTCGCCCGAAATTTTTTTCGCATCCGAATGAATCACGAACAGTATGAGCTCTTAGAGATAGAGATAGAGGTTAGACATGTATGGGGCCAAAACTTATTTTACTTGAAGGCAGATCAAGTTTATTTTCAATTTCGGCCATGCCACGCCCACTTCGGAAAAAAAGGCATATCCTCGAAAGTTTTAAATATAGAAGGTTCGTACCTTCTAGATATAATTACTAATCAGGATTATTTATCTATCCGCCAAAGAAATGGTAAAGATCAAAGGAACGATAGTCGAGTTATAAGGAAAGTACGCAATTTTGCTGGGTGTCACCGGCCGCAACGGCGATGGACAGCACTTTACACACCTTAACACAAACTTTGGGAAGTACAGAGTATATTATAGTTGGGCTTGACCGACTTTCTTACTTGTATTTCTTGTAATTCTTAATCTTAAAATTCGATTTGATTTCGATTTTAGACGCATCGTTTCAAGGGTAAACCTTCTTTGAATTCTTCGTAGATTACGATTTTGAAAACCTTTGTCAAAAAGGCTGTAAGTCACCCGGCTAACATTTTGACATGCGCGTGGAATATGCTTGAAATGTTTAAATGATGCCTTCTCTCTGTTACAATAAAACAGCTGCTTAGATATCTTTCCAAATCGTACTCCTTGCTGATTTTTCTTAAAGTTTTCCACTCTAATTATAAAACTGCAGACCAGAGAACTGTAACGAGCCGCCGCGAGTACACTCGCTGAGCGGTCATGGCTTGTGAAACTCAAGTATTGCCCATACTTAAGCTGAAGTTGACTCAGAGCTTCGGCCGCGAGTCGTCGCAAGCTCCTTGTAGCTAAAAGCTTAGTTCTAGCCGTCATGAGTAAAGTTCGTTTAGTACTCTGGATTACTCGTAGCTTCGGTCGCGAGTCACCGCGTGTACTTGTTGCCGAAATCAAAGATCTGCTGCGAGCTTGTACGATCAACGCTTGTGCACAGAATGAGGGAATAAGAATAAGGTGGCCTCTTCGGCAAAAATTAGTCCGTTGACTATGCCTGTAATAAGTTCAGCGTAGTAAGTGTGAGTGAATCGGCAATAGAGTGTGTTAATTTGCCCTTAGATGGAGCATATGGTTTAAAGTTGCCTATTATAATAAAAAAAATTAAAGATTTTTAAAAAATCATTTTTTATATATTCATTTTTAATAATTTTGAACTTGAGGCAGCAGCGCAGAGTTTGCTCCCACAATGTTCTCCTTACTAAACATTTCGGTGCATTCATCAGTTTTACACCTCTTACACCTCATTTTTCATTTGCACACAAGGGTTAACATTCGGGAAAAAATCGTCCGCACACAACCTTTCACATCAACAAAGAAGTTGTAATATAGAAGCACAATCTAGGACCCTGCACTCTTTTGGCTGATGTTAAGGGCATTGTGACCAGTGTTTAAATTGCTTCAGTCGAAGCAGCAAAAGTCAAATATTTTTACTTTTTCCAGCTTGAACTTTTTTCAACTGTACAATTTAAATTTTTGCTTTTGCCTTTGCTTCTGAGAAAAATCAGATGTCGCTGCAAAAAGCAGAGCGCTTGCTGCTGCTACGACCTGAAGCAGCAGCTCCGACTTGATCTGCTGATCGCAGGCAGCGAAAAACAAAAACCAAAGGAAACGTTAACCGACAACTTTTGGCGATTTTGCTTTCTGTCAGAAATCAGCTTGCTTCGACAGCGACTTCTGACTTTTCTCAGAAGCAGCAGCAAGTCAGAAGCAGAGAAAATGAAACTTATTGCAGTTTTTTAAACACTGATTGTTACAACAGTCTGATAACATTCCGACAACATAAACGTATGGTGACATAGGAAAACACGGTGGTTAGAGCGAGACGGCCATTGGCAAAAATAACTCGGAGAGCGAAAATGTCAGCGAACAGCTGATTATTGTTTTGAGTGAAAAGTTGTCGACGCAGCAGATTGTGCTTCTATATTAAATCTTCTTTGATATCAACAAGCAAGCACGCACTGAACGTTAACGGACCAAAGAACGAACGAAACGGCAGCCGACGAGAACACCTTATACTTATTCCATCATGGTGCACAATCGTCACGAGCACTCAAAAACCAACAATTTGTGAGAGCAAAAGTGATAGCATGATGGTCTATTTTTTGTATTTGTATTTTGCATACGCTTTCTCTATCCTTCTTGTGGCATGTTGTTGTTTGAAGTTTTCAAAACACAACAACTATTGCATAAGAGGCTTGTCGAAGCTAGCCGTCAACAAGCAGAGAACGTGCAGAGTACGTGTAAGAACGAGTAGTGTCGAAAAGGCTTGTTCATTGCTGGCAAAAGGCTTGTTTTGACTAGAGTTATAAAAAGCTTGTTCATTGAGCTTGCCAACCGAGCCAAGTAAGCGCACGAGTGTGATCGAACATTAGAGGCTTGTTGCAGGTCTCTGCAACAGACCAATTTTTCTATCGAAAGGTGTGGACCTGAACCGCTTATAAACCGATTTAGCCGAACTCACTTCATATTAACAGCTTACACACCAAGTGTTCATTTCATGCATAGCTCAACTATTTTCTTTGAACGAGTAAACTATCTAGCTCCATATTAGTTAATCGACACACTGAACAGGCTAATCAAGCTATTGTGCCCAAATTTCGCACTTTGTGCGGATAGTGCGTACCAAGGGGAATATTGCTGCTATATCGGTCAGGGTCCTTATGCGGACGATTACTTGCTATCTTCAATCTCGGTGCAATATTAAAAACCTTGGAGTTAATACCGAACGAGAACCTCCTAACCAAAAGAGATCTCGACCTCTGACATTTCAAATCCAGGCCTGAATATCACATCCACAAGTGGGCGTGACTGAGCAGCAAAGAGAACGCGAACACGAAACCAATTTAAACTGCAGGACAGCTACACACGCACAAAAAATAGAAGGAAATGAAGCAGCAGCCACACCCAGCAGCTTCAGCCAACGTCTGCAGCAAATTAATTTGTCGAGTGTCTTTTGCAGCGCATCGCGGACATGACCAAGTCCTTGAGACCCCCAGGCAAGCTGGAAGGTAAGTCAATGATTAAAAACCTAGATGACAATATCTGAAGAGATAGATGCTGATTATGCTTAAGCATTTCACCCAGTTACCCCCTCCCTAAGTAAACAAACCATTTGTTAGACGAAATCTGCGGAAATCTCAATCTCTGCCTCGGCATATTGTTGTTTAAATAAAAATTTAAAGCAAATTGCGTCGCGGAAGTAAATCGTTTGTGGTGAATAAAAAATGTAAGCCACAGCATATCAAATTACCCAAGCCCAGATCCGCACACCACCACCCCCCAGCCAGATTCACTTCCAGGCGGGGCACATCGAGATGACAAAGTGGCGTGTGGTGTGGTGGGGGTGAGGCAGAGAGTGTAACAAGGTGTAGCATAAGCAGCGGCAAAGTAAGTCAGCTTGTTGATAAGTGCCCAAGGGGGCAGGGGCATGCGCTGGGAGTTGGAGTTGGAGTCCGTGCTCCTTACGATGCGGTTGACAGTCAGCGCGTTTTGATGCGATGCTGAAAAATTGTTGCTAATTTTTTAGCAGATTCCCGGGTATATCGCATTTCACAAGGACTTAAGTGAAAATGATGCGGAATTTTAATTTTATTACACCCAAAGCAGAAGGTAAAAGGAAGCTAGAAAATGTACAAGTTAAAAGAAATGGAATATGAACAGATAAGTACGTAGATGAAAGAAATTTGTGTACTGAGAAAAAACAAAAAAATGTCTTAGATTGAATATGGAAAAGACTTATAGTGCTAGCTCCAAAAAGTATTCAACGGAAAGTGAGAATTAAGAACTAGTCTGTTCTTAAAATTCCCAACTAGTTCTAATACTTTTCTCAATGGTAGATTTCTGACAAACAGTAATTCCATCTTGCTGTTTGGTTAGTTCCCTTAGATATTCCCAGACTTCTTTGGTTCAACACAGAGACCTTGTTGTAAAGACGATAATAGTTCGAAAAATATTTAAAATATTTCGAAATGTACGTAATATATCCCGAATCTATCTTAAATTAAGTATTTCGGTATTAAAAAATCTAAGTTGAAATAAGAATTTTGCAATTGAATCAAGTAACTTCGTACTTACCGTACTATTGACACCGTTTGTATCTAATTGAATTACAAATTACTTGATTTTTTCTGAGTGTTTATATGATGTACATGCAAGGGCGGTGAAGATTGGATTTTACTTAAATTGACTTAGACGAAATCACTAAATTCTGGTACTGATACTTTTTGGTTTGAAATGATAATTTTTCAATTTGGTTGTGTTTTATTTCAGGTTTGGCTCGGACGCGATTGTATAGTTTCTCAACTACCATCTCAATTTCAGTAGCAACGACTGCGAATTTGAGCGCATGGCAATCAAACATTCTTCTTTCTTAGCACCAATCAGGACTTTCGGATGAGCGGATATCAGGCTCATACTGGAATGCGAGACGAAGGAACGAAGCAGATAAAAATGCTCTATGTACTTGTTGATGTTGACGGTCAATTCTTCTGCATGTTTTAACAAATATCCGGCGAGCTTGTCTCCGTTCCAATTGTTATTGTTGATTTCGAAAAGCGCGTGCCTCTTGAGAAGATTGAGAAGAACGCAATTTCGACATGGTTAACACGCGCATTTTCGATTTCTTCATGGATTTTTTGTCTGTTTTTTCAGTTTGAATATTTCGCATGTTTGTTACTGCATTTGTTTGACAGCCCAAATGTCAGAAAACGCTTATATTGCTTGCTGGATTTTCTGACACTTTTCTGACAATTTTTATGAGCATTCATAGTCAAAATGTGCTCAAAAAAAGAGTCCGGAATAACGGATTTTTCTTATGAAAACGGTCGCACTTAATGCGGAAGATTTCTGAGTCTAATCTGACTCTTTTTTGACACAGCTATAAGTGCTTTCACCCTCGCAATGAAGCATACTAAAAACTCATAAATGACACATAGAAGTTACTTTTCCAAGCATTTGAAGCAAAACATCCCATCAAAACAAAATTTTCGATTACCTGCCTACTTCAACTCCAAAAATGCTAAGACATAAGTGCATTTTATGAGCCCGTGCTTAGAGAGCACTGAATTGCTCCGAAAATTGTCAAGTTTATGTACTTACCTCCAAAACGCTCTTAGCCTCGTCTTTTTTCGTACACATAATTCAGAGCCCTTCGAACTTTGCTTGCTGGGGAGACACAGATAAACAGTCTGCTGCAACGTAAATTTTTTTACACAAAAATGAATAAGCTGTTCGCTCTCGTTGAGTCGTTGAACTCTTGTTAAACCAAACTCGTTGAGTCAAACTCGCTCTCAGAGTTTGTTGTCAATGTCCGTCTCCCTCTAACCACCGTGTTTCCTATGTCAGTATTTCCTTCTTACTTCTTTAGGAAATAAAAAACAATTTTCTGCAAAGGGTCACCTAGCTGTATGAAAATATAATTAAAAACCTATTCTTCACCTACCAAATATACACAAAAAAAATGTGTGAGTGTGCCTGAACACACAGGGGCTCCGCCTTTCACATTCTTGCGGTTGTGCGTTACATTATACTCTTTATTCAAAACTCGATACTCAGTAATCGGTAAAAGTACTCTATTCTAAGTATTTCATACTAAGTTCTTGATATTAAGTACTCGATACCCAGTATTTGATACTCAGTATTAAGTACTCGATACCAAGTTCTCGAAACTTAGTACTCGATTCTAAGTACTCGATACTCATTACTCGATATTAAGTACTCAATACTCAGTATTTGATACTCAGTACTCGATTCTAAGTACTCGATACTTATTACATAATACCAAGCACCGGATACTCGGTACCCGATTCTAAGTATTCGATATTTTGTACTCGATACTAAGTACTCGATACTTATTATTCGATACCAAGTACTCGATACCAAGTTCTCGATACTTTGCACTTGATTCTAAGGATTCGATACAAAGTATTAGTGACTAAGTATTCGGTATTTAGTACTCGATTCTAAATATTCGTAAGTAAAGACGTCAGCGAAGATCCGGGTTTGCTCAAACGGGTCATTCTGGTGACGAAACGTGGGTATATGGTTATGACATCCAAGCCAAGGTCCAATCATTCCAATGGAAGCGCACAGATGAGCCAAGACCGAAAAAGCACGCCAAGTTCGATCAAATGTGAAGGTTTTCCTCAGTTTTCTTTGATTGCAATGGTGTGGTGCATCATGACTTCCTGCCAAGAGGTCGTACAGTTAAGGAATACTGCAAGGAAGTTATGCAACGGTTGCGTGAAGCAATACGGCTCAAACGATCAGAATTGTGGAAAAACATCGTAGATTCTGCATCACCAGATCACACTTCAATGCTTGTTCGTGACTTTTTTGGTTAAAAACAACACCGTAATCGTGGCTCAACCACCGTATTCACCAGATTTGGCTCCCTGCGACTTTTTCCCAATTCCGAAAACTGAAGAGATCAATAAAAGGAAAGCTTTTTGCCACAATTGATGAGATCAAGTCGGAGTCGAAGAACGAACGCTTCCGAAAAATTATTCGAAGATCGGAAAAAGTAAGACTAAAAAGAAATAAAAACATAAAAAAGAAAAAAATCCAAATAAAAATTGGAAGTAAACGTGTGCTGTTGAACGAAAGCGAAGCACAAATGAATTCCGTTGAGAGTAAATATTTGGAGTTAACAAAACGATGAATCCAAAGCCTACTACGGTCAAAACTAAAACAATTTATACTTAAAAACTGTTGCACAGCCTGCTAATTGCTGAAAGCAGGAATCATATATAGTCAACAAGAAAGAAAAATGGGGCAAGCCCGACTGTAATATACTTTGTACCAACGAAAGTGATTACATAATATGTCCGGAGTTTAGAAGTTTTTTTCAAATTTGGTGGGGCGGCAGAGGTCGTGCCAAAAATTTAAGATAATCTTTATCTGCCAGCAAGTAGAAGAAGTTTTTGTCTCATACATGTCGAACCTATATCTCTTACCATCTCTGAGATCTGTTTGTTCATAAGGACAGTCAAACGGACATCGCTAAATCGACTAGGCTGTTGATGCTGATTAAGAAAATATGGGGTATTCCAAGCAAATCAAGTGAGAAAGTCGGTCAAGCCCGACTATAACATGCTTTGTACCTGTGAAGTGCTGCCTATCACAGTTGCGACCGGTGCAGCCCACAATTGTTTGTTTTCCTTATAGCTCGACTATCGTTCATCCGATCTTTACCATTGCTTGGCGGATCGATAAATAATCCTGACTACGAAATTTTTCCAGAAGGAACGAACCTTCTATCTATGTATAAAACTGAGGGAGGATAAATTGTTAATTCTAGGATCACGAAGTTCGCTCTTGTCTTAAGAATTTTCATTCTTTCATTACATTTGACATAAGTATTTTGTGTGTTTGTTTGTTTGTTTTTGTTTTGATTTTGTCTTTGATAATGTCTTTGCGTTTGCCTTTGATCTTGTCTTTGTTTTTGTGTGTTTGTTTGTATGATTGTTTTTGTGTTTGCTCTTGTGTTTGTTTTTGTGTTTGTTTTTTTTTGTTTGTTTTTTGTTTGTCTTTGTGTTTGTCTTTGTGTTTATTTGTGTGTTTGTGTTTGTCTTTGTTTTCGTCTTTGTTTTTGTGTTTGTTATTGTGATTGTGTTTGTCTTTGTTTATGTCTTTCTTATTGACTTTGTTTTTATGTTTGTGTTTGATTTGGTTTTTGTCTTGGTCTTTGTTTTTGTGTTTGATTTTGTCTTTGTTTTTGTATTTGTTTTTGTGTTTGCTTTTGTGTTGTATGTCTCATGCACAGGCATGTCGAGAGGAAGACCGGGGTGTTTCTTCCCGGGACCGGACATCTGAGAGGGTCCCAGAGCCCGGATTTTTGGCAAAAACTTTAGTAAACTATGTATAACATCAGAAAATCCCCCCGGGCCCGAAATCCCATTTCGAAAGACCTGCTCATGCATTATTTGAACTTTTTCACAGGCCGTGTAACGCCCCATTTTTATTAACCCTAACCTCTCAGCTGTCAAATCGGTTTTATTTTGGGGTTGCCAAAACTTCACTGCACAAATGGCGGTTAATTCGAATCTAACGTGAATTTTGTAAAAATGGCTTGACACACCCCCAATCTCTTGGCTTGTGCGCTTCTAATTTTCGCACAAAAGAAAGGGACCTAGAGTTTAACGCCGAATCCGACCGGCAGTTTGAGAAGCTTTTCATGGCTAATTACTACAAAGCTGGCGACAACAGCAGAGAGGGGTGACCGGTTGTAAAGTTTATTCAAAGAAAAAACTTTTCATTAGATGTTCCGAGGCGGGATCGAACCCACGACCTCTTGCACAGCGGTCGCGCACACTAGCCGCTGAGCCACCCGGCCCTCACCTGAATTTTGTGACACCCTTTATGTTGATGTTTAGCCGGCTCGAGGACAAGAATAAAAACTCAAATCGAATTTCGGTTATCTTCCAATATATTTCGGAAGCGCAACGGCATGCGTCTTCAGGAACACTACAAAAACAATTTACCAATTATAATAATTCATTTAAACATAAGGAAACAATAACTGACGCTTATCGTGGAGTTCATTTCAACTTATTGGTAATAACAGACAGATATTACATAGCTGCCATACATAGTATAGGCTCTTTCATTCAAACTACTAAAGGCCGGGAGCAATTTTTGAAATTTAAATTAAACCGCTCCTGTCGCTGGTCTATCAGACGCGTAATCGATATCGTTATCGAATGTGGTCACATTTTTCAAGCATTTCAATTAAAAACTGCAAATCATTAAATCAATTGCATTCAAGACTTTGACATGCAGAAGTTGCTACTTTTCCTGGCCACAGCCGCCGCTTGCTTGGCCCTGTGCCACTCCGTAGGATTGCTGCGAGTGCCGCTTAATAAGTTCACCTCCGCACGAAAGCATTTCGCGGAGGTTGGCACCGAGTTGCATCAACTGCGCATTAAGTACGGAGCCGGCGATGCACCCGAACCGCTGTCTAATTACCTGGACGCCCAGTACTATGGACCCATCTCGATTGGCACTCCGCCGCAAAAGTTCAAGGTGGTCTTCGACACGGGTTCGTCCAATCTGTGGGTGCCGTCCAAGAAGTGTCACCTGACCAACATCGCGTGTTTGATGCACAACAAGTACGACGCCACCAAGTCCCGCACCTATAGCAAGAACGGCACCGAGTTCGCCATTCACTATGGATCGGGCAGCTTGTCGGGCTACTTGTCCAGCGACACTTTGGAGGTGGGTGGTCTGCAGATTCAGAATCAAACTTTCGCCGAGGCGCTGAGTGAGCCGGGTCTGGTGTTCGTGGCAGCCAAGTTTGATGGTATTCTGGGTCTGGGCTACAGTTCCATCTCGGTGGATGGCGTGAAGCCGCCGTTCTATGCCATGTACGAGCAGGGCTTGATCTCCTCGCCGGTGTTTTCGTTCTATCTGAATCGTGATCCCGCTGCCCCGGAGGGTGGTGAGATTATCTTTGGTGGCTCCGATCCGAATCATTATAGCGGTGACTTCACCTATTTGCCGGTGACACGCAAGGCCTATTGGCAAATCAAAATGGATTCAGCTTCTGTGGGCGATTTGCAGCTGTGCCAAGGCGGTTGTCAGGTTATAGCCGATACAGGCACCTCTCTAATTGCGGCTCCCATGGCAGAGGCTACTTCGATTAACCAGAAAATTGGAGGCACTCCCATTGTGGGCGGACAGGTAAGCCGAGAAATGAAAAATGAATCATCCAACAATCAGTCTCTAATCGAAATGCATTGTTTCAGTATGTGGTTTCCTGTGATCTCATACCCAATTTGCCAGTAATTAAATTTGTGTTTGCTGGCAAAACCTTCGAATTGGAAGGCAAGGACTACATTCTACGCATAGCGCAAATGGGCAAGACCATTTGTCTATCCGGTTTCATGGGCATGGACATACCACCACCAAATGGCCCCATCTGGATTCTGGGAGATGTCTTCATAGGCAAATACTATACAGAGTTCGATATGGGCAATGATCGCGTGGGCTTTGCTAATGCCAAATAGAGAGCCAATCTCGAACAAAGAGGGCAAAGTCATATACCTACTATATATATATTTTAATCCCGAAATCGCATAGCCTATGTAAACCTAATGTGACTTATTAAATGTAGAGTGTATGTGAAAGAGGTTTCTTTGTTTTGGCGTGTGTATAAATGTATATTTTTGCTTATATGGCAAATTATTTTGATAAGACCATCGGCGACATGCCGGGCCATTGCCATCGGCTGATACTTTATTTACGGATCCATTTTGCTCTTTAAAAAAACAATCATTGTATGCGCGATCAACTGACAGTCTGACCTGATAATTGCTTAACAACGAGCGCTTTGGGAGCGCACATTAGGGTAATTGAATAGTTTTTTTTAGATATCCTGTTTGATTAGTTGATAACCCTATAGAAAAGCATTATCTGGCCAAAAAATCGCAGTTTTGCGATTTTTTATATCATACTCAAAAAATCAAATTTTTTGTTAACTGCAAATCGATTGAGGGAGAGATCGTTGTGATTTTCTGAAAAGCTAAACAAAAGTTGGTGTCTTTTAATTAGATCTTTGAAGTATTTTAAGGTGTTAAGGTTGATTTTTTAGCAACTTTCTTTTTGGCAACATTGGTTTTGGTGGCTCAGCTGTTTTCGTGTCACATGTTACTGTCAAAGATATTCAGTTTGGTCTATAATTTAAACATGATTCAACTAACAAAAGAACAAAGCTTGCAGATTATTGAATGTTATCAGAACTCATGCTCGGTTAAGAAAGTGCATCGTGCACTTCTTCCATTTGATGGTCAGTTTGGGCGACCTTCCAAGGCGGCTATTCGGAATCTTGTGACTAAATTTCACAACAAATTTACGTTGTAAAATGGCTTGTCACAGCCCCAAAGGGCCAAAGCCGAGCTTCTCTCAATCTCAATTGTGCGCTTCTAATTTTCGCACAAGCGAAAGGGACCTACAGTTTAACGCCGAATGCGAACGGCAGTTTTAGAAGCTTTTCATGGCTAATTACAACAAAGCTGGCGCCAACAGCAGAGAGGGGTGACCGGGTGTAAAGTTTTTTCAAGGAAAAATCTCTGATCCCGAAGCGGGATCGAACCCACGACCACTTGCACAGCGAGGGCCGCTGAGCCACCCTGCCATATTACATTATTGGACATTAAACAACCAACACGAATACGTAGAGTGCGGACAGAGGAATATATCGCAGCTGAATCCGCTAGTGTTGTTAATGACAGTGATTATCGATTCGGCGTCGTTCGCAGCAATTGGCCCTCTGTTACTTCACTACATGGAAAATTTTGCGGAAGGATTTGGGTATAAAACCATTAGCTGGTGCAAGAATTAAATCCACACGACCTACCACAACGGCTAACTTTTGGTGAATGGGTTGAATTAAGATCGACTTTTTTATAGGAAAATTGTGTTCAGCGAAGAAGCTCATTTTTGGTTGAATGGATACATGAACAAACAAAAATGCCGTATTTGGTTTGATAAGCAGCCAGAAGCATTGCAAGAACTGCCAATTCATCTCGAAAAATGCACTCTTTGGTGTGGATAATATCATCATTGGACCATACGTTTTCTATGCTTTTTCATGATTTCACTAAGTTTGGTCGAAACCGGAAGACTGTACAGTACAGCTGCCATAGAAAAGTTAGGCTTGAAAAACAGTCTTAATAGGCATCCTGAAAATTTGTATGAGCTTCAAGGGTATATAAGCTTCGGCCGAGCCGAAGTTAGCTTCCCCCCATTTGTATACCCTTGCAGAGGGTATTATAAAATTGTCCGGATGTTTGTAACGCATAGAAGGAAGCATCTCCGACCACACATAGTATATATATTCTTGATCAGCATTACGAGCTGAGTTGATTTAGCCCTGTCCGTCCGTCTGTCCTGTCCGTCTGTTTCTATGCTATCTCCTCCGTCAGTTTTAAAGCTATCCTCACCAAACTTTGCACGAAGTCTTTTGGTACTAATACGCTGCACATTTGTCGGAACCGGCCGGATCGGATGACTATAGCATATAGCTGTCATAGGAACGATCGGTCGAAAAACTAGTATTAGAGAGAAAAACTTTTTTTGTTTTTAATTGAAACGCCTCCAAACTTCGTATTTTTTAGTTTACTATGCTTTTCCATGATTCCACCCAATTGGGTCGAAATCGGACATCTATATAGTATAGCTATCATAGAAAAGTAAAGTCAGAAAAGAAGTCTCAGTTAGAAAAACTTTTTCCATGGAAATGTCCTCAAAATTGCCATGTATTTGTTTTATATGCTTCCACACGATTCTACAAATTTTGGTCAAAACCGGATGACTATAGCATATTGCTGCCATAGGAACGATCGGTAGAAAAACTAGTTCTTGTGAGAAAAACTTTTTTGTTTTAAATGGGAACGTCCTTACGTTGTCAAATATTTATTTTAAATACTTTTACACAATTCTACAAAGTTTTGTCAAAATCGGATGACTATAGCAGATAGCTGCAATATGAATGATCGGTCGAAAAGATCGGAAAAGATCGAAAAGATTGGGATCGACTCCAACTTTCGTAATTAACAGTTTGTTATTCTTTTCCATGACTGCACTAAGTTTGTTCGAAATCGGACATCTATATAGTATAGCTCCCATAGAAAAGTAAGGTCCGAAGAAAGTCTTATTTAGAAAAGCAAACTGCAAGGGTATACAAATCTTCGGCCGATCCGAAGTTAACTTTCCCCTATTTTTTATTTAAGTCCTAAAGCTGCTAAAAAATCACCCTTTTTATACCCAGTTCCCATTAAAAATGGGAAAAGGCGGATCATGAAGTTGTGCAAAAGTATTTAACAGGTAGAAGGAAGCATTTGCGACCCTATAAAGTATATATATTCTTTTGTATTTCACAAGACTGATATGACTTGTCAAATATCAAATGGAATTAGTTGCAGCAACCGAGACCGTAAAACGGTTGTGATGCTTTAATCAGGCCAAAGAAGAAGAAGAAGAGAAGAAGGAACAATAGCGACACGCTAAGATGACTATCGTGAGCTTTTTAAGATATTTATGATCTAAAGTATGACCCTATCTGGTGGTACCCAGCAGTAGATTGGCAAATCCCCACATCCAGAATTATCATTTCATCGGAATCACGACGAGATAAAATTAATTGAAATTGCATAAATGAAAGCTTAAATATTATTTTACTAGGCAAAATCTCCAGTACACTAAAATTAAAACATTTTTAGAAAAAATACTGCTCCGTAAGTACAGGGAAAATAGACGTAAAGAAAATAGACGTTAAAAAAACTTACAAGTAAGAGCCAAGCATGCTCTTTCTTCATGCACTCGCCTAAGTTTTTCCCCAAATGATAATAGGCAGAACAAAATAGGGTTCAACTTTCCAACTGCACCTTTCACACACACAAGCACAAGCAAACAAATGATTGCAACAGGAGTCACAACTGTTCATTGTCTTGTAATAGCAACCGCAGCTACCCAACCTTATTTCCCCAATGCAATTTAAGCAGCCACAGAAAAATGTGGCCCAACATACACATCTGAAAAACAGACTGTCCTCAGACAACCGGGAGACGAACGACTTGAGGGATTTTGCTGAAATGACATTTGGCTCCGCATGTGACAGGCCAGTCAGGCAAGAACAGCAACAGCAGCCGCCGTTGGCATTGAAAAAAGCAATTTAAGTCAAGTACAGAGACACTCCCCCGCATACACATAAAGGACATGCAATCAGGCACACGCATGCCAATTGTTCGTCCTGCTCATTTCTGTGTGCAAATTTTGATAAATTGCTGCCGTTACCTTTTGGCAACAGCAGCAACATGTTGTCTGCGGCGGCGGCTCAATTTGAAAAGGTGAAATCAAGACAAATGCATTGCATACTTTGAGGCGTTTATTCAGCATTTGCGTACACACACAAGTGCCAGCAATCAATCTTAATTGAAATTGAAAATGAAAACGAAATGAAAACTTTTGGTAGAAGCACAGGAAAACTTTTCAAGAAAGCCAAATTGCCAGCAAAATGCGATAAATTTGAGAAATTATTAGCACAGAGAGAGGGAGAGTGAGACGGACAGAGCAGCCATGCGTTGCAAGTCCGAAGTCCTGATAAATGGCTAAGAAATCACAGTCGGAGCTGCAGCTCCTGGCGAACGGCGAGTATATGTAGGATGTGTTTGGTATGAGGCTAATTGAATTTAATTGCCCACTTAATGGTGCAATGAGCGAAAAATAAGAAAGTAAATCGAAAACCAGGACCAGTTGGTCAATGGAGAATTTATTAAACCTCTAAAAGGTTCCATTATAGTACAGAAAATCACGGTCACGGGCGGAACGTTGTTGTGGCTTGAGGAACATCTGATCCCATTCATCTATCCAGCGTGTCATGACTTGAGGAGATGAAAGCTTAGAGATGATAACTATAAGGCCGTTTGCAAGACAACTTACCCAATTTGTTGCCCGTCACCACTGGACAGGCACCATGTATAGTCTCATCGACGAAGTCATAGGTTTCACCATCCAAATTATACCAGTGCAGGACCTTACCCCGTTCAGCTTTCACCTTCAACTGCAGACTGGGAAAGGCAGTGGCTCCACCATGCTCCACGTCGTTAAGCTAGAAAAAAATCATGTAAGAATGTCGGTCAATCCGGACTTTAATTAACTTTGCTCAGTACCAGCAGAAACCTTCCAAAATGTCAACCTCCTGAACCTGGATCCGAACCAGACCCTCTCTCCTTAAAAAAAGGTTCAGTTTAAAGAATCTCTTTAGTCAGTTTCTTTAGAACTTATTTATGATAGACACTTTATTGCCTATCTTTATTGCCTATCATAAGATTAAGAAAATCTTTACGCGTTTTTTTTCCACGATTTAAAAAAACACGTTAAATTCGGCACTCAAAAATTAAAAGCGATGCAATCCCCAAAAGTATGCAGTCATAAATACACATTATTTGAACACGAATCTGTCTTTAAAATTCCCAACTGGTTCTCACACTTTGGTTATGGAGTGAGGGCTGTTAGCTGGAATACTTTACAAATATTTGCTGTCGAATTTATTATTTACATACTTTTTCTTTTACTTTTGTTTTTACTTTTATTACTGCTCAATTGTCGGAATATTTTGCAGATAGAGCTGAAATATAAGGACGTGCACGTTCTTCATTGTCAACTCCCAGTTTTAATGTGGTTCAGTGGTTGCTTTATATATCACTGCCACAATCAGGGTCGACGTAATGAGAAGTTTCATACTAAAATTGAGATGTGCGTCAAAATAGCGTCGACTTGGAACGGTGGAATATGGAACAAAAACACTTTTTTTTTATTTTTAAATTAAATTGCAAAATGTTAAGAAAAAATGTGGGGGTGGCTCGTTGAGTATTCAGTTCAATCGCTTAGCCGAACCTCTTCCTCTTCAGCAGTTTCAATTGCTCTAACAGTTGAAGCTTGAGTTCTGAGTCGTCGGAGATGTTCATCTCGCTCTGACAGTGGACGCTCGAGTTCGAACGCTGCTCCTTAGTGGTTTTATTTGCTCTGACAGTGAAAGCTCGAGTTCTAAGTAGTGGGCAAAAAGTAGTCGGAATTTGTTTATAAATCAAAAAATCTATTTATTCTTCCAAATCAATTTCATCGCCTTCAAAGTAATCCCCTCCCGATGCAATGCACTTATGCCAACGTTTTTTTCCAGTCCTCGATGCATGCCAAAGTCACTTTCAGGTATGGCCTTCAGAGCGCGTGCCGATTCACGTTTAATCTCTTCAATCGACTCGAAACGGTGTCCTCGGAGTGGTCTTGTGAGTTGGGAGAATAGCCAAAAGTCACACGGAGCTAAATCAGGCGAATACGGTGGTTGCGGAACGACGATGGTGTTGTTTTTGGCCAAATGCTCGCGAATAACGTGCGCAGTGTGAGATGGCGCATTATCGTGGTGAAAAAGCCAAGAGTTGTCGGCCCATAAATCTGGCCGCTTTTTGCGAACACTTAAATAATATTCCTTGTTGACAGTTTGGCGCGGCGGAAGGAACTCATAATGCACGACACCACGATAATCGAAGAAAACAGTCAGCATGACCTTGATTTTTGAGCGACTTTGGCGTGATTTTTTCGGTCTTGGCTCACCTTTGGCACGATATTCACTTGATTGATCGGTTGTTTCCGGGTCGTAAGCGTAGATCCAAGTCTCATCGCCCGTAATAATGCGTTTCAACTTGTCCTGATAGTCAGAAAGCATTATTTCAACGCGGTTCTGTTTTTCAATGAAATTGAGCGATTTTGGCACCAAACGAGATTTGACTTTTTTCAGGCCCAGGTGGTCTTTCAAAATGGTTTTTACTGATCCTTCTGATATTCCAACAAGTTCAGTAAGTTGGAGCACCAATTCTTTGCATTTGTTGACGTGTTGCTCATCAGTTGATGTTGATAGTCGTCCAGATCGGTGTTCGTCTTCGACGTGTTTTCGGCCTTCTTTAAACCATTTGTACCAGTCAAATGTTGTTGATTTTGGCAGAGCTTAGTCGCCGTAAGCCTTCTGCAACATTCTCAACGTTTCCGCAGCGGTAATTCCATTCAGGAAGCAAAATTTAATCGCACTTCTTTGTTAAATAATTTCAGACATTTCAAAAATCGCCGAAACCACTTTTTGCGTGTCACAAAACCAAGCGTAACTCAAACAATAATGAATGTTTTGACATGAAATTTGACATGTAAGTCAGTGACAGTGCTGCCAACAAAAAAAAAAAAAATATTCGGGCGAATATATAAGCCCGCGTGATTTAAATCGACAAATTCCGACTACTTTTTGCCCACAGAGTACCTCTCGATCCTCAGCTGTTCAACTTGCTCTGACAGTGAACGCTGGAGTTCGAACTTCACTGAGGCGATTTTCACGTTCTGCAGTAGTTTCATTTGCTCTTTGAGATTGCCGTTTCAAAGCTCTTGGAGCACGTTGCACAATATAATTTCTTCGGGGGCATTTGTTTCACAAATTTATTTGACATAAACGGCAAACTCACTTTTTAAAATCAACAACACTTTGTTCTTTGTTTCACTTTGTGCTGGCTGCAAATGTTTTCCTCTATTTACCCGTCTTCATGATAATCTAAACTCGTGAATATTTTGCAAACTTCGAGACTTTTTTGACCGTTTGGTTAATACCTCTGATTTACCCGTCTACAATTGCCGTCTATCAAATCTTCACAATAATCCAGGCTCAAATCAAAGCAATATTTTGGACCGTGTAATCTACAGCTTCCATTTACCAACGCCTGCATTGTTATAAATATAAGCATTAAGCGCTTTCATCAATACTCATAAGGTAATTTTGCATATTTCACGATTTTTGCACCTTAGAAACCTTCGCGGGCAGGCGTTGCCCAAAGTTTTATGACAATCAGATGAACTGTATAGTTTTTGAAATTATGCAGTTTTATGACCATTTTCAACAAATTTCTTCAATTTAGATACCTTCGCGAGCAAGCGTACAACCATTCCTCGAATTCGCGGTTCTTGGGCCATTTTCCAATTTTTTTTTCATTTTCGCGATTTTTGGACAATTTTCTGCAAATTTCTTCAACTTGGAAACCATGCCAGGCAAGCTTTCAATTACTTTCCAAAGTTTGATTGTAATCAGACGAACGGTATAATTTTGCGAATTTCGCGGTTTTTGGACAAATTTACAGACATGAGACATAGCCTATGACACTTTCCTGATCGACATGAACATATTGGGAAAAATTCGTTAATATCGGCTTAGTGTTTTAGACGCCCATAACAAATACTTTCAATTTTATATATGTCAAAGGGTGGGTGGTCTCCTTATTGTCCACAGTTTGCTTCATAATAATATTTTAGGAGCACAGCGAGTTTCGATGTTTCTCGTTGAAGGTTCTGATTCAAAGTGTGCCCCTCACACACATCGAACCACACTCGACGACCGTGCAACCGACATTATACAGGTGCCACCGGTGAGTCGTTCGGTTTTGGTCCTTATTTTAGTGCGGCCTGCTTGTCGAACTGAAAGGTGTGTGGGACGGTTTTTTTCAGCTTTAACCCTTGCCAGAAAATGTCTTTTGAGTTGCGCTGGCACGTGTAGGCGAAAGTTTTGCAAACCAAATATTTGAAAGCTTTATGGAGCAGTGTTGGTGCCTTCTTGAACCTCCACATTCCTCGACATTCACATAGTTGAGGGCCATAGGACTCATGAAACCTTCTGACATTTAAAACAAAAAAAACAATTATTAATATTTTTACTATTTTAAAAGATACATATAAAATAACAAAAATGTAAACAATTGTTATCGCTGCGGTCTCGTTAGATATACAAAAATTTTATTTTAAGATACGTATATCTTTAGATTAAGAGCTTAACAAAGAATGGCTGTTAAACAACAAAAACAAAGAATAATGTCAGTTCAAAATTAATAAAAACAAAATTATAAACCTCAGCTCTTGTCATAACTAAGGAAACTTTAGCCCCAGACCGGCGCGGGTACGACGCACTGTATAGCCGTTTCACTCACTCCACTCGTTCACCGCCTATTAAGGGACTATGATTTTGCCGAGTGGACTACCTTGTATAATTGTATCATGGTGCAACCTAGGCCCCGTTCCGACCAACTCGCTCATACAAAAAACGTTCAATCGAATCAGCCTACTCAATTTGTTAGCAGGCCCCGCCTGGCTAAAGGCCACGTAACCCAATTCCAGTGTTGATAAATCATTTAACAATCTTAAATAGCACAATGAAACGACCCATTTCTATTTTGAGCTAGAATATGAATTTACTATGACACGACATATATATGTATTGATGTAAAGATATAGATATTAATCCCTTCCATCGCACAATAACTTTGTTTTAAATGTTTTTTTAATTTTTTTATTGAGTACTCTACTTGCAAGATGCAAAAATAATATCATGCTGACTCTTTCGATGCTATTCTTGAAGACGATAGTTATAACATAACAAAAAAATAGGGGAAGTTTTGTATACCCATGCAGCCTCCATTAATAAAATAAATTTCTTCTAACTGAGACTTATTTTCGTACCTTACTTTTCTATGGGACCTATACTCCGATGTCGACCAAATTTAGTGGAATCTTGGAAAAGCATAAAAATCTAGCATGTACATTTTTGAAGGCATTACCATTTAAAACAAAAAAGTTTTTCTCACTAAAACTTCTTTTTCCACCGATCATTCATACTGCGGCTATATGCTATAGTCATCCGATTTTTACAAAACTTTGTAAAATTGTTGAAAAGTATATAAAATCAAAAAATCCCTACGTAAGGGACGTTTCCATTAAAAACAAAAAGTTTTTCTCACAAGAACTAGTTTTTCAACCAATCGTTCCAATGGCAGCTATATGCTGTAGTCATCCGATTTAGACCAAACTTTGTAGAATCGTGTGGGATCATATAAATCAAATGCATGCCAATTTTGAGGACATTTACATTGAAAACAGAAAAGTTTTTCTAACTAAGACTACTTTTCTGACTCTACTTTTCTATGACAGCTATACTATATAGACATTTCAAGTAAATCGTTGCAAATTTAACGAAGATACACCGTTTCAAGCGACCGGCCTCACGTTTTCAAAGTCTGTGCCCCTCATAACTTCAAAACTACTGGACCGATCTTTTTGAAATTTTGAACAATATTTCTGTACATAATTTACGAGGTAACGTAACCAGGTACAGGTAAAGCAATATTTGGAATCATTGAGAATCCCTTTGGAGCGATGCCTAGTTGAAAGTGTGCCGTCAACCATTGGGATGAGATTTTCACTGCTTTGTGCACTTTTGACACTGTTTTGTCTCGGTTTCGAGACTAAAATCTTGGCTTTAGATTGATTTTTTCTCAGTGTATATATCGTTCACTTACTTGAACACTGTCATAGCTCAAAAAACTTGATTTCAGATGAATCTGTTTTTAGGCAAGCATTAAAGAAATTATAGTCAACGTATTAAATGCTATATTTAGTTGGTTAACTATGGTTTAGTTCAGCGATGTCCAAAATTTGAAAAGGCAGCCACGCGTGGTTGGCAAGCCAAATTCTGCCGGCGTCGCAGCGTCACATATATAGAGAGGAAGAGAATATGTGTATTCTATAAATAGAACGCTCGGCATCATTTGCTCTTACGACTCATGTGTTCGGCTGTTCGGCCGGTCAGTTGCTAAGCAGCATTCAATGAGGAAAGACCATAAAGCGCATGATTTTTACACTACACTATTTTTCATTGAGAATATGGATGGTAACGCTAAATGTTAATTGTGCCATTACGTTGCATGTCGCTTTACCTTTGATGTTATTAAAAGGCACTACCAACTTTGTTTATAGCTGACAAGGAAGAATTCATCCGACCTGACAACAATAAAATTGATAAAACTTTGCTAAACTTAGCATCTTATTCAGTTGCTTTAGGTCTGGCCAGACAATGTCGCCCATTTAGGCCCGATTTCTCAAAGGTTCCGGTTGGCCAACCGCCGGTCAAATTTGTTCCTCCAGTTGACAAGCGGTCAAGTGATTTGGTTTTCTCAATAGCATTTTCGCTGCGTTAGTGTGACCAGTCACGGTCAACAAATTAGGTATTTTTGTTATGTTTTTTTTTTAATGTTATTAAATGCTGCTGGTTATATTTTTGCGAAAAATTTATTAAAATTGATTGCGATGAATCAAAAGCAATAGCTGGGCTCACTTGTTTACCTGCACGGCTTATCAAAGGAACGCTGACTACACAGAAGTCAGCCGCAGTGTGAAGTTGCCACATGCATAAGAACGCAGCGCCGCCAAGTCCTGCTAACAATCCCTGTCGCAACAAATTGAATCGCAAATGAAGACAAGGCTTTAACTTAATCTCTAGTCCTAGCATGAATTATTTTACATGTAGATTTTGTCAACCTGAATCATTGAACAAATGTGGCATCATACAGATCAGATAAGTGATTAGGCCTCTTCCTGTACTCTTGCATTTTTATGCGTTGCTCTGCCTCTTCAAATTCCATTTTCATTGAGTGGAGTTGATAAATTAGTTTATTCATAAACATTTTGTGGCAGCAAATAATAAAATAGACAAATCAAATGTTGGAGCCAGCTGTTTGTATGTCGATAATTCCTTCGGCAGTGAACTCGCGGTTAACTTTAACCAGTGCTCGAGCAGCGGTTAAGTCTGTTCCTCCGGTTGCGCCACACACAGCATGAGACACGCAATTTCGGTTAAACTGCCTGTCAAGTTGACCAACCCCACATTGAGAAATCGGGCCTTAGTGATACAATACAATTATGCTGCGCATCGATTTAATTTGTTTTATGTTTGAATCGCACGCATTTTATTTTTTCAGTGTTAAGCAGTAAAACGTCACCTTGGCTTCGTGTTTCGTTGCTTCGCACACAAGTAATCGCTTTCATTGTGTGAGTTTGGACACCACTGGTTTAGTTAGATGAGATTAATTACTGAAGACTTTTTGTTTTAAGTGTTAAATGTACAATTGGAATGTAATCTTTTAAGATCCACTACATGGCTAGAAACGGGGAAGTTATGTGTAGTCAACAGAAAGGTCACTAAGACAATCTAGTGAAATATTTCGTTATTAATGCCATGCCATATTTGTTCTTTTAAATACCACTATTTAAAACTAAATATAATATAGAACTTTGCATCTACATTTGTACACATTACATGTGTACCAAAGGAACACAGAAGAAGCATCTCCGACCCTATAAAGCAGTGTTCCCCGAACACACTCTACGATTCAACCCGAATGCTGGGCGAAGCAATGCATCAGCAGCGCGAGTCGATTTAGCCACGTCAATCTGTCCGTATGAACAAACAGATATCGGAGATGGTAATAGATAGAGGTTTGACATGTATGGGACAAAAACTTCTTATACTTGCAAGAAGATCAAGTGTATTTTAAATTTTGACCACGCCCCCTCCCACGCCCGCAAGTTGGAAGAATGGTCATATCGTCGAAGGTTGTAAGGAAGTGTTTCTTAGGCTGGGGTCGGTCTCAGTCTTGCCAGGATCACTTACAAACTTAATTTATTGAAATGCTGTGACATAGGGGCATAGAGATGAGGATCAAGCAAAAGTTGGAAAGACTGACCCTAAATTTTACTGCAAATACAGAAAGGAAGCTCCATAAGTGTTTTCGAAAGGAATATGAGCATGAAAATCCCCGGAAGGCGAAGGCCTAGGGTGCCAGGGTCACACGTATGGGGAAATTTTGGGTTAGATGCTCTGAGAATATCTACCAGGGCAAGTGAAACTATGCCACATATACTGCAGGTCACTACCTGGCCAGCATATTGGAAGACGAAGACGTTGTAATCTGCTTTAAAACTATGAGAGTACATGGAAGGTGAAAACCTGGAACACGTGCCCTAGAAAGGTCTGCCAAGGCAAGTGAAACTGTGCCGAATATACTTCAGGTGTCGACCTGGCAAGTGAAGCTACATGGAAGGTAAAAACTTGAACCACGTGCCCTAAAAATGCCTGCCAAGGCAAGTGAATCAGTGTCAAATATACTTCAGGTGACGATCGCTGGCCCAGCTCCAGGGTTCAGCCTCACACTTGAAAAATTAAAGCACGAGACCAGACAGGTGGTTCAGTTTTTCTATATTCTGGGTTTTATTCTATTCATGTTTTTAATGGAAATGCCGCACCGAGAGTTATTTTCACAAAGGTAAAGATCACCTAATCAGAAACCCTAAGGCCAGTTTACCACGTTTCCCTGTAGGCGGGGGTAACACCTGCAGCCGCCGCGGCCTCCTATTTGCCGTGTGGGCGAAAGGCACTTGTGTCCAGTTCACCGCGTGTCTCTCATTGCATTCGCCTCGCCTCCTTGCTTGAATGCGCTCCACACGTTGTTCGCCATGTCGGCTTCGACGTCGCGTCACTTCCTCGACTTAAAATTCCGCGCACACAACCTCTCGCTTCCTCGCTCAAAACCGCACTCCCCTCCGCAAACAAGAACGAAAGTCGGTCAAGCCCGACTATTACATACTCTGTACCTGTAAAGTGCTGCCCATCATGGTTCGTGATGGTGACTGCTCCTTACTTGGGAATGTTTCATGGTTGGCCGATAGGTTACTTATGACTCATTCTAAACGCTGTGGCGTACCAGTTCTAGTTCGTCACAAGGTTCGCACCTTCTGGGCATATTTAGTATAGTAATGGTAAAGATCGGATGAACGATAGTCGAGTTATAAGAAAAACAATCAATAATGGGCAGCACCGGTCTCAACGGTGATGGGCAGCACTACACAGGTACAGAATATGTTAGAGTAGGGCTTGACCGACTTTCTTACTTATTTTTTTATAAGTATATATAAACGAAACTTTTTCAAAGTTGCCAATGGCAACTTCTCTGCTCACATCGCCGACCCCTGCCCTAAATAGCAACAGTAAGCTAAAATTTCGTACTTCTAACAAATATTATTCTACTTAGTTCACGAAATATCTAGTTTTGTGTACCAAACAGCATTTATCATTTTACTTACATAGAAGAGCACTGTAGCTATGCGATTACCATTCAGCCGTGTATGCATTGTCTGATCCATAAAGTAATCGTGATGGGGAATGTAGTGACCTCCGAATCCATAATTTAACAATTGCATGTCGCTGTTGCTTTTTAAAATCAGACCAGTGAGATCTTTCAAGCGCAGCTGAATCTGTTTAATCACAGCAAGATCTTGTTTATCGTGATCGAATTGTGGCAGCCAGACCCCCTCAGCGGATCGAAAATTGGAGACCGTATCGGCTTTTTTTTCTGGACAATATATCAATGTTCTTTCCATTAGGGGCATTCCCACTCGTTCGAGTGTGCTAATTTCATGATCGGACAAAACATTATGGTAGACAACTATATAAGGATTTAGGGATATTTCCTCCATTTTAAATGGCGCCAGGCGTAAAAAGGGCGTGGTTGTGGTATTATAACGACAATGCAACCTTGTAGGCTCTGGCTTAAACGATGAACGACAAATACGATTGAATGCTTCGGATAAGCGCCAGGATTTCAAATCGAGCAACTGTTGAGGCTGGTGTGATTTGAAATTCAACAGCAAAGTTTCAGTCTGATTACTCAGTGTTGGCTCTTCCTTTAGTACATTTCGGGCATGCTCTTCCATGTCTAAAAGATAAAAAGGCAACTAATTTGTAATATTTTGGATAGCTAATACTACAAAGTTAGCAACTGCACAAAAAAGATCAACTTAACAAGATCAACAAAGCTTAGCTAAGTAAGTAAATCATGTTTTTTCACTCACTCATGATATTTCTAAAGCTTATATCTACAGAACTTACCTAAAGCCATTAAGCATCGAGCCAGCAAATAGGAAATATCGCTACTAGCTATACCAAATATATCGTCATGTTCAAGATCATCCATATGCCATAGCTTCAAAGATATTTCCAACCACTGGGCTGATTCCATAAAGTTTGCCAAGCGAAAATAAAACTTTCCCAGTTCATAACAATCCAGAGTTGAGAGTTTAGCGCTTGAATGAAAATTTTCTTAATTAGCGCAAAACTAGAGGGATCCCTTGGAAAAACGAACTTGTATTGCACTCCATCTATTATTCCTTTAACCAAATCTCTAGGCTTCACGGCATATGTGTGTGCTATACGAAAAACGGCCTCAGTAGCCTCATCTACATCTTCGGCTAGAGGCAATTTTCTGCGCTTCTGCTTGACTAGTTCAATTTCCTCTACGAAAATGTAGACAAATGAGACGTGACGAATAATTCGAAGCCTTAACTTACCTTGACCAACTGGTTGCTTCATATACTTCTCCAATAGCTCCCAGTCTTCATGCATTTGGCGTATCAATGGAAAACTATGCAGCGGATTGGAAAGATACTCCTCTTCTCTATCCTGGGCTGCATTGAGAGGTTTCTTTAGCTCAAGGGCAATCCTTAAAAAATTATTTTTGATAAGTTATTCGCTAATTTATACACAACCTTGTTTTAAATTCCACTTCCTCAAAACTTTTGGGACTTTCAGACCAAATCTAGCCCTATACCCGTTTTTAAATCACAAAATTTTCGTGAAAGTGGAATAGAAAACATGCCTAATAATCTTACTTTTGCAGTACATTGATCTTTTCCTCTAGTTTTTCCGCGTACTTGCTGAGATGTTCAATAAGATCGGCATCCTGCTGCAATAGCTCTAGCTTATTTAGCTCTGAAGTTACATAGTTCTTGCGATTAATTGCATTTCCAAGTACCATACTAAAGGTGAATGTTAGTGTAAGTAGTTTAAAGGTGGAAAAGTTGATCATCTTGAGAGCACTGCTTAGATACGACTGAACTAGTAAATGGTAAGGGGGGTATAGCTAATCAAGCCATGTAAAAGAATTCGCCATGCAAACGAATGCTTTACTTTTCATTAGCTGAAAAATACTTAAAATTATTTAAATATCAAACTTAATGTGTCAAATGTATTCTCCAAAAATCAAATAAGAACATCGGTCAAGCCCGACATACTCTGTACCTTCCAAAACACTGTCGAACTTCTCTATCACTAACTTATGTACAGTGAAGTTTTCTTTATAGCGAATAATTTTCCAGAACACCTGCAATTTCGTTCAATATTCAATTAATCCTTGAGATTCGCTATATAGAAGTCCGACTGTAAAACTTATATCTGCTCAGTCTTAAGTTAGTAGTCACACAAAGTGTTAGTTGTATAGAAACGGTATTCTTTTAATAACCGTCCTCTATTATGATCTCAAAAATGACACAAAACGCGTCTTTTATGCTTGCTTCAATTTGACCAAAGTGGTTCCATTGAAGGTTCGTTTATGGTGAAGAAGTCCACACAGGCAACTTGCCTTCAACTCGAAATAAGAACAAGACTTTCTCAAATCTTGGTGGTGGACTTTTCAAAAATTAGAGCTTAAAAACCCAATTTGATAAAGATCGGCCACATTTTGGGACATTTTCCAGTAATTCTCCAACCATTCCTCAAAGTTTCATTGCAATCGGATGAACGCTATAACTTTTCAAATTTAGAGGTTTGTGGCCCATTTCTTTAACATTGAAACCTTCCCGGGCTAGGGTCAAACCAATCCCCAAAGTTTCACCGAAATCAAAAATTTTGCAAATATCGCGGTTTCTGGACCGTCTCTCTCCCATTTCTTCAACTTAGAAACCTTCCGGGCAATCGTCCTACCAATCCCCAAAGTTTCACCGATATCAAAAATTTAGCAAATATCACGGTTTTTTACAATTTCCCGCTCATTTCTTCAACTTAGAAACCTTCCCGGACTAGCGTCAAAGCAATCCCCAAAGTTTTACCGAAATCAAAAATTTTGCCAATATAGCGGTGTTTGGACCTTTTCCCGCCCATTTCTTCAACTTAGAAACCTTCCCGGGCTAGCGTCAAACCAATCCCCAAAGTTTCACCGAAATCAAACATTTTGCCAATATCGCGGTTTTTAGACCATTTGCGCCCCCATTTCTTTAACTTAGAAACCTTCCTGGGCAAGCGTTCAACCAATCCCCAAAGTTTTATTGCAATCAGAAAAACGGTATAATTTTGCAAATTTCGCGTTTTTTTGACTTACTTCTTTCTTCTTCCTCATTCTTCACCTCTTCCTTCACCTTCCTTTCTCCTTTGGAATCGACTTTGGTCACGCGCTATGGTCACTTCAACTCGAATTCATGAATTTATATTTCTTGGCCAACTGACTATTCGATTGAATTTTAAACCACACAACCTTTACCACCCAATTTCCACTAAGGGGGAAGATTTTCCAGAAGATTGATCATTGTTGAATTTTCATATTGATCTTTGAAAATGAATTTGAACCTGATCCGATGAAAAACATAAAAGTTGCATACAAAAGTTTTCTGCGAATTTTCCTCACTTTGCGACTGAATTTTCCAAAACCCGATCTTAGTACTCATTTTCAGCTTCCTATCTCTTATGGTTTGGGCTTTACGGTGGTCACCAGTCAGTCAGGTAGAACAATTTTATATATAGATGTTTATATCCAGAAAGATATGAATATCCAATGCAAAATCTGCATGCTACAAATGAGAAAAATGTTCTCGCACTGTTTTTGGTAACGTTTGTGCTCATCTTGAGTCCAATGCTCTCGGCTTATTCCCTCAGTGCACGATTTGCTTTGCGGTTTCTCAATCCGAATTCTTTCTTCGAAATCTAGGTCAAACCTGATCTTGCTACAAAACAGTACAATTTATCGGAAAACGCACCCATTTTTTACTACATACCAAAAGTATATAGAGTACTTGTATTAAGCTTATGCAAATGTATATAACAGACAGAAGGAAACATATCCTACCCTATAGAGCATAAATATTCTTTATCAACAGCCGAGACAACATTGCCGTATGTAGAAACAGATCTCAGAGATGGTAAGACATAGAGGTTCGACATGTATAGGACATAAGTTTCTATTTTTGTAGTCAGATCAAGTTTATGTTCAATTTTTGGCACGGGTGACGGGCAAAATAATTGGAAAAAAGTGATATCTTCCATATTTGGTAATCGGCATCTTTATCGATCCACAAAGGATCGAATGAACGATAGATACAACAACAGAGATCTGCTGAGATAAGTACAGAGTTGGCCATATTCGACGGACCCGTCTGGCAACACTATAACTTTTGACAGCGATGCCAGATCGACTAGTTAAATAGCGCGTTGGAATCGTAAGTCCAAGTAGATTTTTACCATGGAACAGTATACGCCACGCGAACTCTCTCAGATTGTTGGAATTTACGTTCAACGTGCCTTTAAAGGAATTAATAAAGTGAGAGGCGGCGTATCTATTGCCGTATTTATGCCACTAAAAATCCTCAAGAGATTCAAGAGATACATCTTCACGATGAAAAAGTCACTGTTTGTTGCGGCGTTTGTGCAAAAATGGTTATTGGGCCGTTCTTTCTCGGAATAGGATGATGGTTACCGTAAATCAGGAGCGTCATCGCGATATGATAACCATATTTTTTTATGGCTATTGTTCGTCGAAAGCGTTGGGTGCACTAATGGTTTCAACAAGGTGGCGCTCCACCAAGGCATGTTTTTTGGTTGTTCCCTGGTCACAAATGGTGATTTTGACTGGCGTTCTACCAGATTTGACGCCTCCAGACTTCTTTTTGTGGGGCTATTTGAAATCAAAGGCTAACATCAACAGGCCTAGAACCCTAAATAACCTGAAAAACAATATCCGCCAAGAAATAGCCACCATTCCGGCCGAAATGGAAAATGCTGCAAAACGGGCTCAATACGCGTAGCCGCTCAAGCCGACCATTTACGAAATAAAATATTCCAAAAAGTGACGTTAAAAAATCTACTTGAACACAAATGATTTTTTCCACGAACAGAAAAAAATTGTGTTTTTCTTTGATCTTTTCGAAAAAACATGGGTCCGTCGAATATAGCCAACCCAGTACTTGATATTTGTCACACCCGAGTGTCCCAACCACTATTGCAAATGTATGCAGTCTTTACTCTATACGGGGCATATTTGTGCTTCTGTCATGGAGTACCAATAATACCAGCTCCACTCGTATAGCTCATTTCTAATACTCACAAAGCACAGGGCTGAAAATTGCAGTTTTGATTGGTTTGTTGTGCACTTTCGCTTGTGTTCAGCCCCCTCTCTGAACATTACAAGTTGACTTTATGGCGTTTGCAAATTCAACACCCAATTGCACTCGACACTCATTCACAGAAAAACCAATTCGACAATGAGTGTGTGTTTGATTTGACTGCATATTTTGAGTGTCAGTCACACCGCATACTCTTTTACAGCGATTACACTTGCAGTAAAGGAAACAGGCACTCTTGCAGATCTCTGGCATACACTTTGTTAGGTACAGAGTATATTACAGTCGGTCTTAGCTGACTTTCTTACCGCGGAATTTCTAGTGTTTTTGAACCCCAGATTTACGATCACATGAATACCAAGCCTTCACATTACATTCGTACATGTTTTAAAACTTTCGATAGAAATGTCTTTTTGTACTAGAAAACCGGTTGTGGTGCAGCGGGTGCTGGGACTCTCTGCTATGCGAGCGGTCTTGGGTTCGATACCGCCTAGGGATATCTAATGAAAAAGCTTTTTCTTTCAAAGATTTTACATAACCGTTCACCTTTACCAGCTATTGACTCCAGCAGTGAAGAACCTAGCCAACTTTCAAACTTTGACTTTCAGTTTGAGCGATATTTCGTGAAATTTAAACTTCACAATGATCCCAGTATATAGCGGTATTTTGTGAAAGATCCTTGATCAATAGTTTGTCCTTTTTAAAAGTTTCTCATGTTTAAAATGAAAGGCAGCATATATTTTTACACAATTAAAGCATGACTTTTCAGCGAAGCTCATCGAATTGAAGGTGTTCGTGTTAGACCTCTTCCTCAAAACGCATAAACTTGACCATAACTGCAAGAATAGTAGGTAAAACAGGTGGCAAGTTAGCAAAATTAAACTATAGTTCCTACCCAATCCTTTGCCCAGCACATGGGGACACACGGTATGCTCAAAGTTGCCCTCATTAAAAGTGACCAAAGCATCGCCCTTGCGCGGATATACGGCCATGTTTTGATGGGGTAAGGTGAAGGCTCCACCTAGCTGTACATCCTTCAGCTGGAAATGTAGGCAATGATTGGTTTAGTAGGTTGAGAAAGCAGAACAAGCAACTTACGAATATTATCACAGTAGCCTCGATAGCTTCCCAATCCAAATCGATAAACTAGAAGTAGAATAACTTAAATTATCGTAAAACTTGGACTCAGTTTCATATTACCCTTTTAGACATTTTGAACAGCTCAAAGAGCTTAAAAGCATCCACTTGACCATATTCCAGTACATATAGATTTTGCATTGCCCTATTAAGTCCCGTCATATCCTTGATGCGTTCCTTAAGGCCTTTGGTTATCGGACTGTAGCGATCTGAAATGGAACAGCCCTTGATGCCTCCGGACATATGAAATTGTGCACTCTCGGGGCAACTATCGAAGGCAACTTTCATGTGTCGTATCTCGCTCTCGTATATAACATCTCGATAATTCAAGATGTGGGGATCAAGTAACACTTCTTCGAATCGCATTGGTCCCAGTTGTAGGAATTCTGTCACCACGCTATTGTACTCGCAGTATAGTTCTCCGCTTAGGGGAAACATGCCCTGGCACTGCTCTTGAAGTGGGTTGGAAATTGTGGGCGGATCAGGTACAGGTTCTTCAGGATCACGTAGTAAAAGAAGTTCCAGCTGACCTAGTTGCTGCAACAGATGCACGTTGAAGGGCTCCAAGGCAACAGCGGATTCTAGAGCTTGAAAGGCCTCATCTCGTTTATCTACAAAAGTTAACTTTTTGGTTTTAGATGATTTCAGGGATGAAGTAAGCCTAGTACCTACTCAAGTTTCGAAGGACCTTTGACTGTAGTTCGTAGATTTGCCAAAGGTGAGCTCCTAGAGTGCCAAAGAGGTCACTGTATGAAGAATTGTTATAGTGATCCAATGCTGCCGTTAACCATTTGGCAGCCTCATGATAGTTATGCTCCTTGTATAGCTGCAAGCCCAAGTGATAACAGTCCAGGGGGGACAAGTACAAGGAACTGTAGAAGAAATTGTGTTATGTGTTGTGTAAGTTAGCTGAAAGGTTTCTGATATTTTTTGTTCAGTTGCTTTTCCACTTGCTCAGTGGCTTGAAAATGGCTGCAGCTGAACAAGTGAGAGTGCAACTTAACTAAAAAGAACAAGCGAGAGTGCAATTGTGAGTAACTGAACAAAACAGAAGAATAAGAGTCTGAGCAACTGAGCAAAAACGAGCAAGCAAGTGAGCCATTAAACAACCGAGTAAAAAAGAGCACTTAATCGAAAACATATTCACTTTTTCATTCCAGTGACTAACTCATTTTTGTTCACTGACTCATTAACAAACTCAACATTAATGGCTTAGCCTGGTTAACCCACCTGTTGGTCTCATTCTGACTAATCATATACCCAGGCTCGTAGCCATAGAACTTGCTTATGTTCAGTAATTTGTGTACCGCTTTCGTATAAGCATTCTGATGTGGAGTGCGTAAAAGCAAACGTTTCAGTTTCTCTACTTGATCAGGACCCACTGGTTCTTCCATATATATCTGCCAGGGTATCCAATCCTGATGCATGTGACGTATTAGTCTAAAGGAATTCAATGGGTTTGATAAATACAATTCGGGATTTGCATTAGCCTCGTCCATATCCTCTTTATACTCGTCTAGAGCTCTTTAAAGAAAACGATATTATATAAGGGTTACTGAGTTTTTTCTATATCGATCTTACCCATTAATTACGTTGATTTTATCCTCCAACTGTACGGCATATTCACGAAAATTCTGCAATAGCTGGCGCTCTAAACTAAGCATTTCCTCTATATCTTTCACCCTAGTGGCCTCAATTGAGATCAAGAATAAGATTAAGTAAAAGAATATTCCAGACATTACGAGTGGAAGTTTCGATATCCAATGAGCCAGTCAAGGCACCTGCTCTACAGCTTGACAAATTTGATTTGACTCGGATTCAAAGGGTGGTATAAAAATTTACAATTTAACAATTACTCTCCCACTAACACTATTACTCATGCGCAACTGTGTAAGCTGAAGCTGTAGCTACCCTCTAGTACGGCTGGGGTCAGTCACAGTATTTTCGTCAACCCAGTGTTGCTCTTTGTACGGTGATGCGACGTGACGACAAAGATTGAGGCTTATGTCGCTTCTCTGCATGGCATTGCGTCTATCGAGCGTCGCTCATGTCGGTTCCTGCATGGCATTGCGTCGACCTAGCGTGCCTGGAAAGCCGTTAACGTATTGAGCGGACATCGCCTTGCAAAATACGTCAGTCGAACACATTGTGAGGGGTATAAGGGTGTGACGACGACAGTCACAAAATCGTCGACGGAACGTTGATACAGCGTTGGTCGGCCGTACTAGAGAGTATTAATAGCAACATGCGGACCATAACCACACATTAGGTGTGTTATAATTCACAAGTTCAAATTCGGCTACTTCTAAGCTTATACAAGGTGGGCCAAAAGAAGTCACCCGGGCCAAAAGAAGTCACCCTATTGGTAGATGCTCTTATTTTTACAAATAGCCGCCAAAGTAAGATCTGTTTTGACATTTGTGGACTAGACAAATGTAGAATATATATAATATTTACCTCTTTATATTTTGGCGGCTATTTGTAAAAATAAAAGCATCTTCCAATAGGGTGACTTCTTTTGGCCCCGGTGACTTCTTTTGGCCCACCTTGTATAAAGGCTTTTATTAATGGCTGTTGGTGTGGAAATCGGTTAGAATCTCACTGACGAGTCTAGATTGTGGTACTAGGCGAAACATGTCATGTCTGGGAAACCTTAACCTCCATGTGTACATATTATGTACATACTAATTGTTTTTAATTTCTTGAGGATTATTGAATTATAATCACTCCCCGACCTTAAGACGGCTGATACAAGCACTCTGACTAAAATCAAATCAGGTCGTTAAAATGTATTCCTAAGTTTCCTTTGATTGGAGTGCATATTCCATACATAAATATCGTTTTACAACATTGAGAAAATCTTCTTTCAAAATAACAATGTTTATATCCGTAGGGTACAATTTTACACTTTAGCGCATTTCCTGTAAAAGCTAACCTGCATTCGAATGGCTTAAAAATCGCTAAACAGGAAACACGCTTCAGTGCACTCACGGTTTTAGCTTATATTCAACTTTAGTCATTTTTAATAAAAAGTAAAACAAAAATTGTGAAAAACTTTACAAGTGATGGGAAAGTAAAGTTAGAGGTGATGAAGCAATATCGATGGCAACTATCGATAAAAAGGATGTTGATAACAGTTTTGAATTAGCTAAAAAAAGCCGCTTTTTTTCTGGCTATCCGCCAGATTTCGAATTTACCCGCCAACTGCATTTGAAAAACTCCAGAAGTGGCGGGAAAATAGCCAAACTAACAACACTGACCGTGAGCAGCTGTCTAGTCAGCGTGAGTGGACGGCAAAAAATTAAGGCCATACTAATTAGAAAAAAAAGGCCCGCTAGCGCGACCAGAGACCGTGTGTTCCAAGAGTAAATATTCAATTGGTTCATTTTAGTTTTGTGTATTTGTGGTCTCGGTCCTTCGCCTTGTGTCTTCTTCAGCGGCCGCAGCAACAATTGCCGACGCCACTTGAACTGCCATTTACAGTTGTTCGAACTGTTCCCTGTGTGTGTGCATGTGTGTGTTAAGCGAAAGTGTTAGATAAATTGCAAATTAAAACGGTGTTCGATCAATAATCAAAAGGGGAATATAACACTAAGAGAAGGAGAAAACGTCATGCTACTGCAGAGGAATAAGTAAAAGCTGCTTTTGGTTTCCAACCATATTAATTTTTATTTGTTCGTGTTCCATGTATAATTTAATTAGTGTGTCCCGCTGTGTGTGTGTGTATTTGTATTGTGTTCCTCCCTCCTCTCATCACAACCCTCCCTACCCACACTCTTGCTTTATATTTTATCACCTCTCTTATTTATGTTTGTTCTGCCTCTCCCGCGAAGTGCCCTTCAAGTTTTTACCCAGGTGAAGATAAGAACTTTTGTATGTATATATTTTTCTGTGTATCTGGGCCCCTTGAGAAACTGGCGCTCCCAACTGGAAATTCGCACATTTGTACATCTATATTTCATTATTTGCGTTTTATATTTAGCTTTTTATGCCGCATTTGTTGTCATAATCTGTTACTTCATATCTTTTCAACTTTGTTTTGTTCATCAAATTCTTTGCTCATTTGCCTCTCTCACGCTCTCAGCAGAACCAGCATCAGTGCTGCCCATGTTTGTCAATAAAAAAAAGCTAGATTTGGCTTTGAAAGAAGTAACTTAAATCAGACCTGGCCTTCGTATAGAAGTCACTCGGCAATTCACACCGAATGCTTGCCGAAGTCTGGCACTGCTGAGTGTCCGAGAGAGAGACAGTCATATTTTTTTGTCCTCTCCATGTGGTCGGGTCTGGCTTAAGCCCTGGGCTGCAAACCAACTTCAAAACAAAGCTGTTTGATCCTTGAACTCCGACGTAAATTTTACTGTAAACCGAACCTCTTTGGTAATAAAAGCTGAACCTGAATAGACATAAAAAAATTCAACCCAGCGACTTCTTCCGTTATCTGGGACGCCCAAAACGTCTCTCCGAGTCTTACAATCGACAGAAAAGTTATATAAAACATCTCAAAAAACCTAGAGAATTACTTATAAAATCGCCACCCATAATAGCCTCTGTTTTTTAAGATCCTCGTTTCAACAGCTTTTTCAATGATATGCAAAAGCAAGAACTTACCATTTTTTATATTTTTCATGGACACGATATGAATTTATAACAATAAATTGTTCACTATTTGAATAATTCTTGATCTACAAATCGATCAGACTCAAAAGACCCCATTTCCGCATACGAAATGTGTCGTTTTAGGTAGAAAGCGTCCAGGCGTTTGCACGTACGCGACACTCGTATGTTATTATTTATTAACCTTATAATGAAAAACAAAGAACAATTTTAAAAGAAATTTGTCCCTATTGTTTTTTGCATTTTACTAGAAATAGAGAAGGTCAAGATACTGGCAGAAAAAAATATGACGAATATGGAATGCGTTTTTTCGCTACGAACCTCGACTCGCGGTTTGGACTAAAATTTACAATGGTTCATGCTCAAGTATTTTTTTAAGTCTGATTAAAAAGATAACCAATTGTTAAATATACAAAAAAAGGTTCCGAACGTTTTCAAACGTATTTGGAAAAGAATATTCAACTTAAGGCCGATTTCACATCTTAAAGATAGCACTATCTATCAAATAAACTTCCATAGAACAGAGCTAATTGATTGCTTATCTGACATATAGCAACTATTTGGGAGTCGTGAAATCGGCCCTTAAGCTTAATTCGAGTTTTAAGTAATATTGAGAACATATTAAAGGTCACCTTCCAGGGTTAAGTTTATTTTAAACACTGACTCCATACTTCTATCTAAAATGATTTCATTTCCAACAGATTTAAGGTACATAAAAGTTTATATAAACCGATTCGAAATCTTTGAATCGGAACAGGTTATACTTTTACTACTTTTGTACACTTGGTTCGGTTCACAGTTAGTTCCGATTTAGTACCGGCTTAAAGTCAATAAAGCGCAACCGATATTTGGGAATATCTGCAGAGATTTTCGTTTTCATTTCACAACATTAACCTATAACATTTCAATTTTGATAGTTATCACCTAATTGTTTCCTGATTGGACCTTTTCGTATAAACGTACTAAGAGGTTTCGTTTTGTTGTGACAATCTGGCAACGCTTGCCGCTCATGCATGCTTTCACTCATTTTTGTGCTCCATTCATTGTGTTACCATTCGCTTTTATTTACACACATGTGTGTGTTGTGTCTCAGTCCGTTTCTATTGATTTCGTGGCCCGCAAACAAATTCTGTTAATTGAAAGCGTTAATCAGTCAACAAACGGTCAGTGAGTCGGTCTACACATTCGCTCGCTCGGTGGTTCGGGCGCCCTTATCAACTGAATTTGGATTTCGCGCGTGTTTTGATTTTGTTTTTTGAGTGAAAACTTTGTCAGGTATATGAAAGGCAAGGGGGTAAATGTATTATTATATCGTTAGCAGCGATAAGATAAAAAGCGCTGAATAAGGTGGATTAATTACAAGACAAATTTACGAGTGTCGCCCACACAATATTGCTTGCACACACTCACGTGCACTCGAAGGGTGGTTGGGGTGACATATGTTGATACCGCCTTTCGCCTCATGCTGGGCTGTTGTTTCCATAGTGTCAAATAATTGAGCCCCATTACAATGGACGCCAATTGGATGTGAGTGGGTTGGGCGATTGGGTATGAGACTGACTGATTGCCTGGCAGGGGGCCAACAAAATGATGCGCACCAATGGACCACGGTCCACAAAACAACAATCAAAAGTATGCCACCTAAAGCGACTTCTAAGCAGATAAGCCACCAGCCCCAAAATAAAACTCACTCAGAATTTAACTCAAGTAGGCAACTTGTTGCTGAGTAAAAACAAAACAGTTTTAAGTTTTCATATATTTGAAAGAAAAATACAAAAATCATTTAAGAGTCACAAGCAAAAAGCATAGAGAAACCCCTTTAGAGTTGAGGCGATGTTTACAAAGAATCAAAAATGGCTTATAGGCAATGTTTACACTCGAAATGTGAGCGGCATTCGCCGGGTTTGTATGCAAATTAAGCAGTTTTAGTTTCTGATAGATCAAACATTTTCGGCATCAACCTGAATTTCTTTGTTATTGGCTCTGATTACAAGCATTAAATACTAACTCTAAATTACAAAAATACAGATGAGATTTTATCCGAGTGGTAAAATTTTGCAATAATAAACAAAAATTTGACTTAAGTAGGTTAACTTTTCATTAGTAATGTTCGTTTCGAGGGTCGTTTAATATGTTTTTACAAAAACTTTAATTTCAAAACTAATCCTTCGAGCGAAATCCGAAACACTTAAACTAAGATCAAATTTTTGGAGAAAAAAATCCATTTGGGATTGACATTTTGTAATATCCATTTTATACTCTGTACCAGAGGTACACAGAGAATATAAAGTTTGTGCAAAAGTATGTAACAGCCAGAAGGAAGCATTTCCGACCCAATAAAGTTTATATATTCTTGATCAGCATCAACAGGCGAGTCGCAGATTAAGTTTATTTTTAATTTTTGCCACGCCCCCTCTCGCCCCGCAATTTAGAAAAAACGTCATATCTCCGTCAGTTTTATAGATAGAGGTTCGTGTTTTCTATACAAATTTGGTAATCAGGATTATTTATCGATCCGCCAAAGGAATGGTAAAGATAGAATGAACGGTTGTCGAGTTATAAGGAAAACAAACAATTATGGGCAGCACCGGTCGCAACGGTGATGGGCAGCACTTTACAGGTACAGAGTATGTTATAGTCGGACTTGACCGATTTTTTTTGCTTGTTTGATATTAAAATATCAATTTCTCATTTCCATTTAAAGATTTTCAGCTCCGTTGGATGAAAATCTAAGATCAATTTAACATTAAATAGATATTTTAATTTTCAAAAATGGATATTTTTGATATATTTGAGCTCTCCCCAGCTGTTCCCCATGCTTTTCGCATCTTTACTTCTACTAAGGATCCTCCTCTAAGTTTCTTTGGGTGTGCCTGGCGCTAGAACGACTCCTTCCAACGGGCTTAATTCCATTGGCTTTCTTGATGTAGCTTTCTTTTTTTCCTATCCACGTCGCAGGCATCGTTCTACAAAAGTTTGTTTAAATTTAATTGTGTAGGAACCGTTTAGGTGCACTGCCAATAAGTCGCACTTGAGGATCCTGGTTTTAAGTCACAGCGAATATGATGAGCTTCTCGAAAACCCTACTTTTTCCTTTATCGAGGCGTGTAACCTCATCGAGTTTATTACCTCTATCCTCTGCAAATACACTCTTCTTTTAGCTGAACCTCAGGACACGTCCAACCCAATACTTGCACCAGGGATTGTCTGAGACGTACGCTGAGCGCTCTAGTCCTGGTCTTTAAGAATGCCAGACGCCACTCAGGACTGAAAAAGGCTGTGACAGATTTCCACCATTTACCTCTCTATACTGCTTTTTCAAGAACCCACTGGTTCTATATTCAGTAGACTGCCAATCGCTTGCATATCAGCGATTGCCTTCTCAGGCGAGAATTGATATAACTACTTGGGAATTGCGAAAAGCCTGAGACTGCGATGTCCTACTCTCGGTATCAAATAAACGGATGTCTGGTTCGGTGGTAATTCAAAACAGTCGATTAAGTGTACTCTGCGCCCAAACAGATATGCCGTTAAATAGTTATCGGAAGTCTATATCCCAAGCCAATTCAATTCCAATACCCTTCTCAAGAGAAGAGCTAAAGTCAAAAACCAGACTTTAACTCATCGTCTTATGAATTAAACTTTCTGTTGACAATTCTGTGTACCAAGTAGAACTGTTGGCCATCAGGAAGCTCCCATTTAGCTGAGGTCAAAGATAGAAACATATTTATCAGGGATGCAAACCGCACGATTGGCTCGGTTTAATGGCTTACAGACATTTTAAACCAGCTGCTTATTACATGATTTTTATAGCCAGCCGAACCGTGGTTTTCGGATTAGTGGTTCCCACTTCATAAATTATTAGGCCTGATCCAGTTTACGGATTTCTTAACTTTTTACGTTGAAGCTTTCGACCTTTCGCATTTTTGTTTATTTAAATCCATTCTGTAGCAGTAGAAATAGATTTGAACCTCGAAAACAGGGTAGGGTATTGACGAAAGCAAAATGACAATTAAAAAGGTATACCTATCTTTCTACAAACGTGAAATACTGCACTGACTTTGATTATATTTAGGGGGAAACACAGACTCTACCCTATAAAAATTGTTTTTTCACAAGGACAATATCTTCGTTCGATTTGTGGGGGAGAAGATTCCAAAAGGTACTTCGAGCCGGATATTCTGGAAACAATGTCTTTTAGGGGAAAGTTATGAACACTTGATGATTATATTAAATATATACACGCTCGTCAAACCGCTTTCTTTTGATGCTTTCGGTTTAGTCCATCATTTTCATAAGCACAAATATTGGTTCGGTGCTGTTTTGTTCGGTTCAGATCTGAATTTTGCACCCCTGGTATTTATATACTCGGACAGTCAAGCCGCTATTAAGGCTTTTGAGTCACATTCTTATAATGTTAAATTGCCCACCGAATGTTCAAAGACACTTTAGTATTTACCTCATGTTAATGACTAGATAAGGCACTACCATCGAGCTCCATTGAGAGAAGAGCACTTTGTAAAAAGGCCAAAACCCCTATATCTGGCCACACATCGGCAATAGCGAGTCGTACAAAGAGACCCTGAAAGGTCAATCAGTCATAGGAAATTAAGCGTGACACACCTTGACTTTTGTAAGAGAAGGAAACTGTACTACACTTTCCCTGTAATTGTTCAGCTTTAACTTGAACAAGTCTAAGGTCAACTTATCTTACTCAAATTCTGGGAGTTATTTCAGCTAGAGATTCCAGTTGTACTTAAGTTTATTCTGTCGAATCAGGGAATAAATATGGCACTGCCCATGAGACTTAAGTGAAAAGCCACCATAACCTAGACTTTCCTACTGAATTGCAAACCGTCTTGAAAGCCAGTGAAGAGGTTCACTTTATTCAACTCTAGAAACAAAATTTGAATTCTTTTAGAAGATAACAAAAATGGATTGATTTAATCGATTGTTAACTCAATGAAGCCAATCTATGAAAAATAGGGTCAAACTCATAATCTTACAAATAACAGAGCCAAATCTAAGATTATCTGATACGTATCAGCTATTTAGAAGATGAGAAATCGGCCCTTAATGTAGTAAATTAATTAAAATATCGATTTTGATGTTCTGTAAGATCTTATTAGAAGTACCTCTTATCTATTTTTAAACTCTGTACCAGAGGTACACGAAAAAGTATGTAACTGGCAGAAGGAAGCATCTCCGACCCTATTAAGTATATATATTCTTGATCAGCATCAACAGCCGAGTTCATCTAGCCATGCCCGTCTGTCTGTATATCTGTATGTCTGTCCGTATGAACGCACTAGATCTCAGATATGGTAAGAGATAGAGGTTTGACATGTATGGGACAAATGCTTCTTATACTTGAAGGCAGATCAAGTTTATTTTAAATTTTTCCACGCCTTCGCAATTTAGAAAAAAACGTCATAACTCCGACAGTTTTATAGATAGAAGGTTCTTTCCTTCTGGACAAATTTAGTAATTAACATTATTTATCGATCCGCCAGTTGATAAAGATCAGATGAACGATAGTCGAGTTATAAGGAAAACAAACAATTATGCTGGGCTGCACTTCACACACCCTAACACCAATTTTTGGGAGGTATATTACAGTCGGGCTTGACCGACTTTCTAACTAGTTTTTCTTAAAAGTTTTGGAATCTTAACTTATAAACCATTAAAAAAGAGGCAAAGCCAGTAATAAATAAAGATTAACAAGGCAGCAGCACCTCAGCGGTGGAGCATTTTGTGAGCAATCTCGCTCTCTTGTTGGTGTGATTCTGGGCGTTGCACTTCTTTATTTTGTCTTTAAGAGCGAGCTTTTGTCAGATGAAAGCTCAAAATTTGCTCACCAAATAATGATCATTGTGCTGCTGAGCTACTGTTGCCTTGTTTATAAACTTCGACACTGGATATAACCATAAAGATTGCCATTTCTAGGGAAATTTAATATCGTATATTTTTGACTAATTTCTATCCAATAAAAAATCCTAACTTAACGCCTATCGGCCGCATCAAAGCTGTTGGACTTTAGCTTTAAGCTGCCTCTGGTCAATTGATTCAGATCGATAATCGATAGGTACGGCTTGGGCGGTACATTTACCGATAGTGGCACTTCTATGGTGACAGCAGCGGTACCAGCTGATCGCTTGCCCTTGACACCGCCATGCTCGCTGGCCGTTTTGAGGACACTCAAGGAATACTGATCGTGTACAGCACAACTAGCGGTAGCGGCGCGTCGATAATTGCGATAGCCACTAAATGTACTACTGCCAGGAGCTATGGGACGTGACGGCGAGAAGCCACCCTCATCGGAGGAGCCACCGCCACTGTCATAGCAAATACTTAGATTGGTATAGGCAATGGGAGCATGACAACGCGTTGTCTTGGGTCGTGGTTTCACCTCATAGCGCGTCTTGGAGCGTGAGCGTGAATGATGAGTACGTGGTCGACCGCGTCGCTTGCCACGAATCTCAGAAACTAAAGGCAGGGGTAGAATATTGATGAAGCGATAGTACTGAAGTAGGGTGCGTGCCAGATTGCGTCCCACGCGGTAATCTGTAGGCAAAAAAAGAAATGGAATGGAAAATAAATCTGTAAAATTCTATACTTTATAATACTTACAACCATCCTCGTTGTACAAAGCAATCGTCTTGCCATCTCTAAGAAAGTGCCCCGCCATGGAAACCTCTAGGGTATACGCATTCACCGTGTCACTCAATCTCTCGCAACTGTAACGTCTAATACTGCCCGCCTTACGCTCATCCGCATTGAACATGGTGTGCTCGGCCACATAATCCGGTGCATTGCTGGCAAACAAGCGTGGAAACACCAAATGTCGCTCATAACGATACACATCCTCGTATGTATTGCCATAGATGAAACAACCATGCATACTATTGTTGGCATGCAGATCTATGACAAAGTCTATTTGATAGGTCTGCAGGAGTAGGAAGATAAAGATTGTTTTTGTGGAATAACCTTTTCCGAAATACTCACATCCGAGTTATCCAACTCTTTCAGCATATTCCTGATGGCATGCAACTCGGGCTGTGTGAACTCCGATGCCAAATGCCAATTGCGATTCATATCCTGACCCATTAGATTACAACGATTGTTACCCAAAAAGACACCATCCGGATTTACCATTGGCACAATTTTGAAAACGAAATTCTCGCGCAAAACATGAGCAATAGGATGATTGCCCACTAAAAACTCTATAAGACCCTGGCACACATGTGAGGCAGGAGCCTCGCAGGAGTGTGATCTACAGAGTATTACAATGACGCGTATAAAACTGCGCTCCAGGCGATTTGTAGTACGTTGCTTTTGTGTCACCTGATCAATGGTTAGCAGATCTACGTTGCGATTTTGCTAAAGAAATGAGGAAATATTTTAAAAGGATGCTTAAGTGTTTCTTATGGCAGTGCAAGGGGAAATACAAATAAAGAAACTTTTGCCAGGAATGCAAACCGCTTGTTAAATTGCCGAACCGTTTTCTCTAAAGGCTTTTGGGTTCGGCTCTGAACTGGTTTGCATTCCAGAAATGAGTAAACTGTTTGTGTATTTCCCATTGGTTAGTGCCGAATTGTCCGATTTACATGATTATCTTGTACTTACCAGCGATTTGATAAGCACACTACGTGTAAATCTCTTCTCTGTTCCTTGTCTGGCATCTATCACATTGAGATATGACTGCAATCTGGAGTAACTGTATGGCCAGGCCAAGGAAAATTGATACACATCATCCTCCTTGTCAAATATAAAGGCAAAGCTTAACACATAATGTCCCTGATGCATGGCCGAGCGATAAAAGAACACTTGTCGCTTAGACAGACGTTGCCATTTGGGTCGACTTGACGATTTCACCAATGGAGTCAAACCCGAGTTGAACAAATTCCGACTCTTGCTGATATTAACAATATTGAAGAGCACACGCTGATCCTGTTTGACATTATCCACCGTGAAATTGAACCAGAAACGAAAGCGCGGATTGCAAGTGTCTGGCCGTAGAAATAAATCGTATTCAAACTCCCCCACCAGTTCCGCCTTCCCCAGATTGCCAGTCTCAAAGGCCGCATCGAAGCACAGATGTCCACGCTTGGCCTTGCCACTTTGTCCTGGTGGCCGTATAATGACCCTGGAGACATTACCCAAACCTCCTTCGCCATCGCTATCTTCGCTATCTGCAATACAGAGAAGAAAAACAAGTTCGCTTTAAAAGATCAGTCTAGATCACCAATACTGATCTCTTCTTGACTTAGTACCATCCGAGCCCCGCTCGTACATGCTCGTATGCTCCAAGGGATCACAGGCTATGCCCAGCATTTTTTCCGCTTTTTCGTCTGGTTCGGGCAACGTCAAATACTCTTCTAATCCTTTGCCAGCCTAAAACCTCAGCCTGGCCTGTCATAACTTTCTACACCTGCTGCCCCAAAGCTATTGAAAAGGTTAAACGCCAACTTGACGCTGACGCCTTCTTAATCCCTCCAAGCCGTTTGCTATCTTTAAACCCATACTCCTTAGCGTCGCACGTATGCGTGTGGATAAGTTTTCGTTGCAGTTTGCTGCAAACCTGCCAACGCCTCAAACTCGAAACGTCAAAGTGTGAAATTGAATAGTCGCGGTTGCGTTGCTGAACCTTGGCGGTGAGGAGTGGGAATGGACGATGCCAACACCCGCAGGAGGTCTTGGAATAGGTTAATTTTTCTTACACTTCCGGACGGATACCTTGATTTTGTATTGAGTCGACTTGTGCAAACTAGCATTGTAAAGTTGAACAATAAACCGAATTCACTACAAACCATTGAAAGCTTAAGGTTCGATTAACGCACCTTTTTTAAAAATGTCAAACAAATGGTTTTAGGCTCCGAATCTTGGTTCATAGCTAATGCGGTCAGTTTTATTGGAGCTGGTTTATATAGCGAAGAAATCAGCCGATTTCTAAACTTGTTGATATGTCAATCAGTTGTTAGTTGATAATTAGCATTCGTCTTCATTCACCACCATCAAGACTTCTTTAAAATGCTTGAATCGTCATTTGGTTGGTGCATTTCCACCCTTCTCGATTTCGTAAATCAAAATATAGAATTAAAATCAAACTCATAAATAATTTTCAACACGCATATTTATTAAAACATACATCGATACATTAATTTACAATTATTTAAAGTGAGAAATTGTTGAGAGACATATTTACTTGAATCTATTTGAATCGAACCTTTTATACCAAGGAGAAGAAGAGGCCCGGTTCGGGTGTAGGTTTAGGGGGTCATTAGGTTACAAGGTTCGATTCATTGTCCTGGGTTATGAGGCTGATAAAAGCTGATCCGAACCGATTCCAATGACTAAAGCCTATAGCTGTCATAGGAACGATCCCTTGGAAAAACTAGTTCTAGTTAGAAAAAATTTTTGGTTTTCAATGGAAACGTCCTTATCATTGGCATATACTTATTTTATATAATTTGACACAATTCTACAAAGTTTTTAAAATTTATAGCTACAGTACAAATGATCGTTAAAAAATAAGATCTATTTTGTTCCAAATTTCATAATTGTTAGATTGTTATGCTTTTCCATGATTCCACTAAGTTCGGTCGAAATCCGAAATCTATAAAGTATAGCTCTCTTAGAAAGGAAAGGTCCAAAGAGTAGTCTTGGTTAGAACAACTTCTTTGTTTTCAATGGAGGCTGCAGGGATATACAAAACTACGGCCTAGCCGAAGTTAACTTTCCCCTATATTTTAGTTTGATTTGCTTTTCCATAACTCCACTATCTTTGGTCGAAATAGCTTTGGTCGAAACATCTATATAGTATAGTTGCCGTAGAAAAGTAAAGTCTGAAAAGTAGTCTTAGTTAGAAAAAGTTTTTGTGTATAATGGAAATGTCCTTAAAATTGGCATTTCTTTATGTTGTATGCATCCACACAATTATAAAAATTTTTATCAAAATCGGATGACTATGGCAGTCATAGAAATGATCGGTCGAACAACTAGTTTTAGTGAGAAAAACTTTTTTGTGTCTAATAAAAACGCCTCTAAATTTCGTCTCAGTTTGTTATGCTTTTTCACAGTTTCACTAAGTTTCGATGATGTGCGACATCTATATAGTATACGAGGTGTGTTCAAAGAAAAAGGTGAATTTTTAATTTTCGCGGACACATATGTTTATCATATGTTTGCATTAGCAGCTAATTTCGATTTCGATTAGATAGGTGAATTTGCTAAACTTTGAGCAAAAACATCGTCGCATTAGTATCGCTCAGGAGTTGTTGAATCTACGATCCAGGTTTGCTCAAACGGGTCATAACTGGTGACGGAACGTGGTTATATGGTTATGACATCGAAAACATGGCCCAATCATCCCAATGGACGCTGCCAGATGAGCCAAGACCGAAAAAAGCACGCTAAGTTCGATCAAATGTGAAGGTTTTGCTCATTGTTTTCTATGATTACAATGTGGTGCATCATGAGTTCCTGCCAAGTGGTCGAACAGTTAATAAGGAACACTACAAGGAAGTTAAGCAACGTTTGCGTGAATCAATACGGCTAAAGCGGTCGGAATTGTGGAAAAACAAATCGTGGATTCTGCATCACGATAATGCACCAGCTCACACATCAATGCTTGTTCGTGATTTTTGGCCAAAAACAACACCGTAATCATGCCTAAACCACCGTATTCACCAGATTTGGCTCCGTGCGACCTTTTTCCTATTCCCAAAACTGAAGAGACCAATGAAAGGAAAGCGTTTTGCCACAATTGATGAGATCAAGTCAGAATCGAAGAGCGAGCTGATGGCCATACCGAAAATCGCATTTCGAGGGTAGGAAAAAGCGTTGGCACAAGTGTATTATATCCGAGGGCGATGACTTTGAAGGGTACAAAATGGATATTGATGAATAAATAAGTACTTTTCAAAAAAAAGTATAATACACATTTTCCTTTGAACACGCCTCGTATGTATTGATTCACAATTCTAAGGGCCGTTTTCTCATGTTCCTGTTTTTGAAAAGCTGGGTGGATTTGGTGAATTTGCACTGCTCACCTTGAGCTTGAGCTATGCAAAAGCATCCACCTAGATTTGCAAAAACAGGAACATGAGAAAACGGGCCTAAGTTGATTTTAGCAAATTGCGAGATATGGTCCGCACGACCAAGAATTCGGGTGAAAAAGATTTCCGTGATATCTCTGATTACGAGTCTTTCAACAAAACAAAGATCCAAAGCACCGAAGAAAGATGGTTCGAACCTTGTCATGGAGAGGCCTGCTAAGTCTATATTTGACAAAGAATCTTTGTGGTTTTTAATACTAAACCAAAAGTCAAGCAGGACCTTTGGTCTACTATATATCAGTGGTGTGCGAAGCAGAGAAGCACGAAGTAAATGTCACAACAACAAGCAAACGAACAAATGCATCGTGAGAGAACAAAAAACCGAAAGCACGCGTCGTGAGGGAGCAAGCCGCCGAGCGTGCTATTTATAGAACACGCGTATTCGCAGAATTATGAGTTCCTATCCCATGGGATAGGCTTTTGGCATTTTGGGCACCACTGGTCTATATCGCAGGTGTCATAAAACGAAATTTCGAAATCAAAATGGAAAGTCTTGTTGACCAAATATCGCCTCGATGTGGAGCCTTTTTGCAGCCTAAATACATGTGAGATTGTGGTGGTATAATAGAGGAATGTTAACATAAAGCATCAAGATCTCTTGCTCCGGATTTCTATGTTTTTCTTTACAAAAGTATAACCCAACAAGTTCGTCGAATAAATTCGCATGTAGATGGCCAACTTAGACTAAACTTAAAAACTTTTCTCTTTCGTAGCTTGATATTCTCAAAAAAAGAAGTATGCAAAATTAACTTAGAAAGGTGCTAAAACAAGTTTGAAAAATCTCTCAGCTCGTTGGTTTTTAAAAATGGTTTATTAAATTTCATTTCATTTGTCTTTCATCACACACTTTGCGCAGAAACAAAAGCAGAGTATTCCGCATTTCGCTTTTAATCGTTTCTTGGCCCACACATTTATGTCGCTTACACTCACCTGAGTCGCCCATTCGTTCCTCCTGGTGCTGCTGCTGCTTCTTCTGCTAGTGCTGACAGGTCGTATCCTTTCACAGGCTCAGCTGCCAGCACATTGACCTCTTTAAAAATAGAAATTCAATTAACAAGCACAAAAATCCAAAAAGGCCGCCCATATTTACAATTATTATGCCTTAGAAGGCTTTCACTTTTTGCACTTTTCGAGTGTACTTGAGGAAGTCGCGTGCTAAACTCTGGACGAGAACCTATAGATTCCAATCGGCAAAGACTGTGCGTCTTCGTCGCCCACAGTTTATCTGGCCGTGCGAATCTTTGGACTACCGACTGACTGACTGACTGAGTCGCGGTGTGACTGACTGGCGAGGTCGCCTCAAGTTTCGCATGTTGCGACTTTTGACGTTGCCAACGTAGCGGATGGGCCACTCACATGGGTGTAAGAATCCATTGTTTGGTCGATACCATCAAAGGCGCAGCAGAAGTTGGGCAATGCGGTTTTGGTCTCAGTTTTCTCAGGAGTCACGGCACGCGCTGTCTGTAAAGAAAGACTGGGCAACATTTTGGTCGACGAGAAAGTTGCAGCAGACCTAATTGCCTGCAGGTTGCGTTACGCTTTTGAACACCCGTAAAGTAGTTCACCGGGGCTAATCAATAAAACGAAACTTCCGCCGTGTGTAACGTGGGAACGGTAACGGCAAAGCCGACGCGTCGTATGCGTGATTTTAATGGTTATGGTCATGTCAGCTCTAGTCGCAAAATAGAGTGATTAAACTACTCGCTAGCATGTCCAAACGCAGGTAGCACCACCACCCACCGCAGATCATCGCTTCCATTTGTTTTTGTTCAACTGTTTCTAATTGTTTCTGTTGCTGCTCCATGGACCTGACTAATCTCCTTGCTTCTTACAGATTAGGCAGTGTACGCCCACCGAAACGTTGCAGAAGCGACATGGATAATTCCTCCACCTCGGACATTGTCATTATCAATGGCAATTCGCATCCGGACTTGGCCAATATGGTGGCCGAACGCATGGGCGTCAAGAACGGTGGCTGCTCGGTGTTCCACAAGTCGAATCGCGAGACTATTGTGGAGATCAGCGATTCGGTCAGAGGCAAGGATATCTATATAATACAAACGGGCACCAAGTGAGTGGGAATTTAATTAAAACTTAATTTTTTGGGCTTACCCCTTTTCTGTTATCCTCCCAGGGATGCGAATAACAACATTATGGAACTGCTTATCATGGCTTATGCCTGCAAAACTTCTTCGGCACGCTCTATAGTGGGTGTCATACCATATTTGCCCTACTCCAAGCAATGCAAGATGCGCAAACGTGGCTGCATTGTGTCCAAGCTATTGGCCAAGATGATGTGTACATCAGGCCTCACACATATAATCACCATGGACTTACATCAAAAGGAAATTCAAGGCTTCTTTGATATACCTGTAGACAATTTGAGGGCATCTCCGTTTCTATTGCAGTACATACAGGAAAGCGTGAGTATTGGGTCGGCAATTGTTGATAAGACAAAAGATTTTTATAAATTCGTAAATAAGATACGAACTATCACGGTAGAAAGAGGAACAAGCGAACTAAGCAGAAAGGAACAAGGATATACCAAAAGATTGCTGGAATCATTGTGCTTCAGTCAAAGTGAATGTTAGCTGGCTCAAAGGTCGAGGCTTGATTATAGTTCAATAATGAACCAGAAAATTCAACAGAGAATAATACATATGAACATGAACAGTAGCTGAGACTGTGTAGACGGCCGTTTCGGCTGCCGCCATGGCGAAGTCTGATGCCGGTTCCATTCAACACAAAAAAGTTTTTCTCACTAAAACTAGTTTTTGGACCGATCGTTTCTATGGCAGCTATATTCTATAGTTATCCGATCCGTCCGGTTTTCATACTTGCGCAGCGTATTGGTGCTACAAAACTTCGTCAAAAGTTTCTTGAAGATAGCTTTCAAACTGACGGAAGAAATCGCATAGAAACAGACTGACAGATGGACCGACGGCCAGACTGAAATTGCTAAATCAACTCTGCTCGTCATGCTGATCAAGAATAAATATACTTTAGATGGTCGGAAATGCTTCCTTCTATGCGTTACAAACATCCGGAAAATGTTAATATACCCTCTTAAAGGGTATACAAAATTCTTTTAATTGCTCTGAGGATTGGAAGAAACGTATTAGATCCGAGGGGTATTATTTTGGAGGGGACTAAATAGAAATTAATGAATAAATTTGGAATACTTTTTGAACAAACCTCGTATGTCAGAACTACGGGTTCGAACTCTTGCTTGCAACTCTGCTTTCTATTCAATCTACATCCCTTACTCAACAGATTCCCGACTATCGAAACTCGGTGATTGTGGCCCGCAATCCAGGTGTAGCCAAGAAAGCTAACTCATATGCGGAACGCTTACGTCTAGGCCTGGCTGTCATTCATGGTGAACAGAAAGAGGCAGAGAGCGATGAGGTCGATGGAAGATATTCACCGCCTCCAACCAGGTAAGTCGCTAAGCTGATCTATTCTTATTTGTGTGTACGCCAAGCATTTCTGGTCGTTGCTTTTAATTTGCTTTTATAGTTTTTAGTTTCCATTCTTTGGTCATTGTTCCCAAAGCTTGAAAATTATATCTTAAATTTTTAAAACTACGAATAATACCATAAGCTACTCAAGGCACCAAGTAGCTAAGCACATTTACGTTATGAGTTGATGCTTTCAATGTTTAGAAGTAATCGCTTTAATTTTGCTTTATTGACGATTGATTTTAGGTAAACTTATCACAGGGATGTAAACCAAACCGCTTTTTCTAGCTGGTGAGCCGAACCGAAAACCACAAAGAAAAAGGGTTTGGCTCGGCTCTGTTCTCTGACATGTTTAAAAACTTGAATCCAAAAAACCATGTAATGAACCCAACCGTCGGTTCAGAAACTGTGTGAATTACTGAACCGAACCAGTACTTATTTTCGAGTGGTTTGCATCCCTCACTTATCATTTCTATTACTTAATAGAAATCTGATAAATGTTTGTCCCTTGAACTTGTTGTTGTAGTTCCGTACTTCACGGCAACAGCACTTATTGTCTGTCCTTCTTACCTACTACTGTGTCCAAAAAGTTAGAGCAAAAAGGGAATTTAAATTTCGCGGAAATATCAAATCTCAGAAAACTTATCTTTTTTTACTTGAGCCCTGTATGAGTAGAGTGAAAGTGCCCTTTGATTCATGTTGTACAAAAATGTTAATGTTTGTCATAAATGTTTGAGCTATATTGGTTCAGTACGACTCAAAAATGTTCTTTATTATAACAGCACTTCTTCTTTAATATATCTAGTGGAGATAATGAGGGTAGTCAGAAGCTCAAGCCTAGGTCTTCAGTTTTTTAACTTGAGGCTCAAGCTGTTAGCTTCTCTTGTTTCTTAGAGTTCTTAAAACCTTGAATAAGGGGTCGGCAATGAGAGCAGAGAACTTGCCACTGTTAACTGAGAAATTTCTCCCATACATCTACATCGACGAGAAGTGAGATTTTAAAAGTTTTTCGTGTTGTTTTCATCTTATTTTCATCTTAAGACTTAAAACCTTGAATAAGGGGTCGGCAATGAGAGCAGAGAACTTGCCACTGTTAACTGAGAAATTTCTCCCATACATCTACATCGACGAGAAGAGAGATTTTAAAAGTTTTTCGTGTTGTTTTGATGGTTTTTCTTGTCCGTTGTCAACGCAGTAAGTCCAGAATACTGCCTAAGTCTCTGCGTACATGGCCGACCCTGTCTTAAATATAAATATGAAGAATTTCAAACGATTTTTTGAAAACCAAAGAAATGCTGCTATTACTTTTTGAACACCGTAGCATGTTGATTGATTTGCGCATATATTTTTGTTTTAGTTTCACACTTTGCTCACTTTCAAAATAGTTGGCTCAAAAACACTCGATACAACAAGTTGTAAAGCCAAAAGAAACCTAGAAAACGTTTAAACTTGTTTGATCTTTAAACAGTATGCAAAAAAAAAAATCTCCAAAATTCTTCTTTGTTTGTGTTATTCAGTGCATATAGCAATTTATTAGGAAATTCTGTTGAAATGTGCTTACCAGCGGCGCCTAGGTTTGTATTTTATATTTATCAATTGGCATTTCTTTGTTTACATTTTAATATTAAATGTATTTTTGTTTTTCTATTTTCCCCCACCCCCAAATTACATTTTCTTTTTTGGTTCCTACGACGATACGAAACGAATCAATGCATTTTACACTATTCATCAACGTCTGCACTCAATGCACCTCACAATCCAACTCGAACTTTCCACACTAATCACAAGAAACTCTACTCCACAACACGCCCCTAGCAGCACCCGTACGCGCACCACCTCCGTGTCGGTGGGTGTGCCCGAGCATCCGGTCAAGGTCAAGCCGCCACTAACAATAGTGGGCGATGTTAGCGGACGCATAGCCATTATGGTGGTAAGTATATGACGTTATCGATTCCGTGTTCATCTAACATATAAGTCTTTGTCTACAGGATGACCTCATTGATGATGTACAAGCCTTTGTGGCCGCCGCGGAAATGCTAAAGGAGAATGGTGCCGGCAAAATTTACGTGCTGGCCACGCATGGACTACTCAGTTCGGATGCACCACGACTGCTAGATGAATCCCCCATCGATGAGGTAAGGCCTTTTCCCTTTCCTAATGGAAAATTTAATGACTCTACTCCCTTTTGGACAGATTGTTGTCACCAATACCATTCCACATGAGATACAAAAGCTGCAGTGTCATAAGATTAAAACGATTGATATCTCCATATTGATTGCTGAGGCCATACGCCGTATACACAACAAGGAGTCCATGTCCTACCTTTTCCGCAATGTCACCTTGGAGGATTAAGGGAAGACACAGCCACACACCCAAGCACACACACTTATACATTACATTTTTTAGTTTATTTGTATGAAGTCACAAAAAAATAGAAAGTTTTCTTTTTGCTCCTTAATTTAAATTCTTAAATAATTTGTGGTGCGCTTAGCGTGCTCTATGCTCAAATAAATGGAAATCCTTTTGCATACCTTTAGGCTGAAACCATTTACATTACAAATACCAATAATAAGCTAAGACTTCTGATGCACTTGTTCATTCAAAAGTTAACAGAAAACAAGTACCAACTTTATAACTACCAATAAGCCAACTCGATGTGTTTCTTCTAAAACAAAAAATCTAAAAATAAAGCGAATAAAATTACTAAACTCTGCTTTATGCTAATCGATAAATAACTTGTAATGGAAGTTAATATAAAACTCTAAAGGAGAGTTTTGTTGAAATTTATAAAATTAGAAATGGATTGAAAAAAAGTTAAGTAAGCCAGATAAAATTAAGTATGTAGAAAGTAAGATTTTACCTAAGTGCCAGTAGGCCAATAAGTGGGAAACTAAAGGTTAAAGAGTTGCGTCGAATTGGCACCGTTGGAATCGCTCCTAAGGAAGACAGCAGAGGCATAAAGAAGAGTGATATCGCTCACAGCAAAGGAGCACTACCATATAGCTATACTATACATACTGCAATGCTCCAGCGAGGCTCTGATTCAACATCATTGGAAAACTCTTGCCACTTCTACATGCAATAGGAATGCTAAGAAAGTTGTATATTCAGTACGGGGGCTTGCCCACTTTTCCCCCATCGATAAAAAAAGAAACTAATATGCTTATTGTTTTGGATGAGAGATATCGGGCATTGCAAACCATAAACCCTCACTTGAGTACTGGTCTTTTATTTCTTGACATACTTTTAGGATTAGTCGTAAAAATTCTGTCAAATAGGACAATAAAAGTATGCTACATTAAACTCTAAGAATTCGAGGTTTTTGAATCGTGAATGTGCAAAAAAATACCAACCGTTTTGTAGTGAATTAAGGAAATGGAAAGTGTTCATTAAATTCAAAAAATGCCACTAAAAACGATTCATTTACTTAAATCGCAAATATATTCTTCAGATATTTAACCATGACTTGATTTCCGGGAATAGTCTGACAGACTAAGAATATATCGTATCTGATTTACTTCATTGATTGATTCATTTTTGGATGCTGCATTGAGAAAATACCAATAAATTTAAAATCCTTACGATTGATACGATGTGTACCGAATTTTGTCTCATGCTATGTGTGGCGTAACCAGAGGAATTTTGTTCAAGCACTGGTTAAAATTAATCGCGAGTTCAGTCCCGATGGAACTTTCGATATTTTTTATCGATATACAAACAGCTGGCTCCAACACTTGCTTTGGGCGTGTTCAGCAACATAAATCGATGACAAATAATTGATGGATCCAGCTCGATTTCTTATCGATTGTGATGGATGAGTCTCCATTACAAAATTTGTATGATGGAGTAGTCTGATTTGTTATCGATAGCACTTTACTGTCAATAATAAATAAACATTTTAGAAAAAGAAATGCAACAGAATTATACTAACTGAATTTGCGGGCGGGTTGGTTTCGTATGCAAATCACGTAATCAACTATAAGACTTTTGAGTCTGTCCTGGCATAGGTAGAGCATACAAATTTGAAGAAGCGCCTTTTCAAACAATATTGATAACGATTTCGATAACGGTAATGCTAACCAAATCCGGTCAGAGAAGAAAACCTAAATCGGTTTTATGCAGAGCTGGCAAATAAGAATTGACCGTTTTTCATTGTCCAAAAATAACAGTTATTTACGGACCCTTTGAGCAAAAAGTCAGAGATGAACCGTTCACATCGGCTCATGAACGAATCGCTCAGAGCTCAACGAACAACCAATGGATTTGTTTACATTTTGCTCTGCTCATTCACTGAGCAAATCGTAACGAGCGAAGAAGATAAAAGTCATTTGCGATTGTGTGTGTGTATGTGTGAGTGAGGTGTCTGTTTGGGCTTGCGACTGACACAAGTCACACACACACTCAAAACAAATAAAAGAAGAAAAAAAACCCTTTGAGGTGAGTAGTTGGTCTTTTTGCTCATCTAATGACTCTTAATGAGCGAGCGCTCAGTCGGATCGCTGTCTATGAATTGTTATCGAATGAGCAAAACAAGAAAATCTCAACTGAGAACAGTCAACTGAAAACAAAAACAAGGAGAAACGAAGTGTTCTGCTCAGAGCGAGAGCAAGCGAGCATGGATTTTTTCGGTTTTGTTATTGAGCATACCGCAAAGGCAAAAATGTTCAATTGTTATTTACGAACTCTGGTTTAATGTGATGATTTTTAATAGCTTTACTGATCCAGTATAGACTGACGGAGGAGTAGCGAAGCGCGCCGGGATATATGCTAGTATTTTAAATTTGAATTGATAACTAAGGAAAATTGATTATGTGGTGATTTAACAAAAACTGAAAGATCTTCGCAAAATATCGTCTGCAGCACAACAGAGATATGTCACTTTTGCTGGAACACGAAAATGAAACTGTAATCTAATATAACAACATATTCTGATCTCATTTGGATACTATAAAAGATAGCAAAATAAAAATTTTACACAATATAAGTCACGATGTAGGGAATATTTTTTTTTCTATTGTACGAGGGCTGTTTAAAAAGTTGTCGGCCTTCAAAGTTACACGTCGAAAAAAAACTCCACTTCGGATCATCTGAAATGGAAAAAGTAAACGGCGCTAGATTCAGTACAGATGTAATTCGGGTTCCTATTTCAATCATAATTTTGCGATTTTTTTACAAAATGGCGGCCATTGAACAATGTAAATTCGATTTTGGGCAATTTTTTTGTAGTTTAGTGTTAAAAAAAAACGTAACAATATTTTTAAAATTATGTTTTGAAATAGGGACCATAATGGTGAGAATTCTCTGCGAGTTTTGCGATTTTTTTTACAAAATGGCGGCCATTGAAAAATGTAAAATCGATTTTGGGCAATTTTTTTTTAGTTTACTGTTAAAAAAAATAGTAACAAAATTTTTAAAATTATGATTGAAATAGGGTCCATAATGGTGACAATTCTGCGTCGATTGCATCAAAACCGGTTCAGAATTACAGGCGCAATCAGTGCCGCCAGCTCGAAAAACGTGGTTTCGAAATAAACGCGCTTAAAGTTTGCAGTTGCTAGGCAAATCGGGTCACTTTGGGTCATTAAAAGGGCCATATCTTCTGAAGTATTTCGAATTTCAAAAAATCCTTTTAGGACGATATTCTCAAATATTCAAGCAATAAAAATATGCAAAAAAAAAAGGGGAAAGTTAACTTCGGCTCGGCCGAAGTTTTGTATACCCTTGCAGCTTCCATTGAAAACAAATAAGCTTTTCTAAGACTACTTTTTGGACATTACTTTTCTAGGGGATCTATACTATAAAGATGTCTGATTTCGATTAAACTTGGTGAAATCATGGAAAAGCATAATACACTGTTAATTACGAAATTTGGAGGCAATCCGACTTAAAACAAAAAGTTTTTCTCACTAGAACTTGTTTTTCGACCGATCATTCATACTGCAGCTATATGCTATAGTCATCCGATTTTGATAAAACTTTGTAGAAATGTGTCCAAATTATATAAAATAAGTGTATGCCAATAAAAAGGACGTTTTCATTAAAAAAAAAGTTTTCTTCACTCAAACTAGTTTTTCGACCGATCGTTGCTATGGGAGCTATATGCTATAGTCATCCGATTTCGACCAAACTTTGAAGAATTGTGTAAAAGTATATAAATTAATTGTAAGCCAATGATAAGGACGTTTTCATTAAAAACAAAAAAAAATTTTCCCACTAGAACTAGTTTTTCGACCGATCGTTCCTATGGCAGCTATATGCTATAGTCTTCCGATTTCGACCAAGCTTAGTGAAATCATGGGAAGGGATAGTAAACTAAGAAATACGTACTTTGGAGGCATTTCCATTAAAAACAAAAAAGTCTTTCTCTTTAAGACTAGTTTTTTAACCGATCGTTCCTATGGCTATCCGATCCGGCCGGTTCCGAAAAATGTGCAGCGTATTTGTACCAAAAGACTTCGTGCAAAGTTTGGTGAGGATAGCTTTAAAACTGACGGAGGAGATAGCATAGAAACAGACGGACAGACGGACGGACAGACGGGCAGGGCTAAATCAACTCAGCTCGTCGTGCTGATCAAGAAAATATATACTTTATGTGGTCGGAGATGCTTCCTTCTATGCGTTACAAACATCCGGACAATTTTATAATACCCTTTGCAAGGGTATATTGAACGTATTTTGAACTCGTGATCCGAAATGAACTCTCACCAACTAAGTAAAGTGAAATGGCTTGTCAAGTTGACACAGCCCCAAAGGGCCAAGCCGAGCTTCTCTCAATCTCTCTCTCACCAGCTTAACGTTCATAAAAATCGAGTTCAGTTCCAGTTGACACAAAATTCCAATAGCAAACCCTGATTTAGAATCACTTCATTCCAAGATATCCAAATCATTAACTTGTGTTGCTGCCACATTCAGGCATTTGATTATGTAAATATCTTTGCATATTTTTCGAACTGACTTTATTGTAAGCTAAGTGCAACCCTCCAAGTGGACTGTTGTGCAATTATTGATTAATGCTTAGTTAGTTTATCTGACATAGAAAAGCCCCAACTTACATCATGCCAACAGAATGCAGAAAGTTAAGCTTTACTGAAAGATTTATTCTCAAACAGTTGACATGTGGCTATCTTATCTGCATTTTTTGCCCATTGTACATCTGCCAGTGGGCAAATTTGCTTATACAAAAGATAATGAAATTTACGAGTAGAAAAGTATAATTTATGAAAAAGATTGGCCAATTAATTAAATACATATTGGTAATTGAATTGGTCTCATAAATTAGAGCCAAGTGGCACGAACCGATCGCAGACCATGGGTCATCGGTAGACGACGAATCGTTTTATGACAAGTCATAAATAGCGATTGATATTTTTATGGTGTTACAGTTGTTTAAAGTTGAAAGCAAATGAATTTGAGACACAGCCAAAAAAAGGAAAAGATAATTGCGCGTTGTTCTCCACTTGTAAAATTTACCACTTTCTTAAGATGGGAGCTTAACATCTTCTTACTCTCACCATTGTGTTGTTTATTCTAAAAAAAATAATATTTGCACATTCAAGTGGCGCAGCCTAGGCCATGTGCGATAAACTTCCCGCTATGTTTACCCTGCGCAAAACTCAACCCAGCCTGGACGAACCTTCATCAATCTGACATTTGGTGCTCCATTATCTGGTTGTTGTATTGTTTATGACTCACTCACTCACTCACACGGCTTTAATAACAAAATATAATAAAAATTGTACCCAAATCTCTGCTCCAGCTAAAGCAGCTTCCCCTCGAAACTACTGGCACGCGTAAGACAACAAAACAATAGATATGAAATGGAATTCATAGAAACTAACCAACACTGTTGTGTTTTTAAATGCAAATTAATGGCCGAGTCTGGTGCCATTTATCACCTGCAAAACACGCCGCATAAAACCCGATCCAAGTCCAAGTCGTAGTAGTGAAGTCACGTGAAGTAGCGGCGACGACAAACGGCGTGTAATCAAAACAATTCGTGCATTGAACTTGCTTTGATTCGTAATTAAAATTTCCGTCCATCATTCGGAACGGTAAATGTTTTGTTTTTATCACTTCAGTTTCCATCATTCAAAAGTTAATTTTGCTAATTCATAATGTTTGTTAACCATTCATTAGCACGCCATAAATTGAATGAATGAAAACAGTTTACCAACACTTAGCAGCTATTTTTAAACAATTAATTTTAAATTAAATTTGACTAACCTCAAATTGTTAACTAATTGGTTTAAAAGCCTCACAGAAAAGAGTATATCAATTGCAAATGATTGCTAAAACAAACTCATCCCATGACTGGCATTCAGAAAAAAAGTAATAAGTTCGTACAAAATTATCATTTTGTTGGCATGAAATTAGTTTTACATTTTAATCAACTCACGGGGGGTATTCGCTATTATTTTATAGCTATTGAATGTGTTTCCCAGCTAAAAGTGTTTTTACAAACTAAAATGCCAAGCCAAGGGTACTTACAGATTTTATACCATGAACCCGAACTTTTCTACCTTGCGAAACTTTTCAGGTGTTAAAGGTCTGATAGGTTTTTAATAACTTAGAAAAGTAGTTCGACTTTCCCACTTCGTGTAACAATTGGTATGTTATTGTGCTCCGAAGGTTAGTTTCCGCTGTCTTGATACCGTGTAAATATTGAAAATAAGTCAAAAGAGTATCATGAGCTAGTAATTAGATTAGTGCATTAGATACGTGCCATGCAAAAGCAGACATTTTAAAGCCCATCTTAATTCATTAATGGACGATCGACGCACAGCCAAAACCAATTAAGCCGGACAGTTAAAACTAAGACAGTACTAAAAGCAAAATCGCCTCTAACATTCTAAATCTTTGATCTCCCGAACCCGAAACGTGTCCCCCTGTTTAGATAAAAGTTCACTTCAAAGAAAACTAAGACTGGATTTATACGGTGAAGCAAACTGAGAAATATCGTTAAAATATCAGGAAATTTATATTAAATCTTTAAAAATAAGTCTTAGACTGGATTTACACGATGAAGCAAACTGCATGAAGTTTTTGAAAAAGCTTTCGTTTGTAGGAGTGAGGTGTAGTGGTGTCGCTTGACCCTCTCCACCTCTTTCCTACAAACGAAAGCTTTTTGAAAAACTTCATGCAGTTTGCTTCATCGTGTAAATCCAGTCTAAGACTTATTTTTAAAGATTTTATATAATTTTCCTGATATTTTAACGGGATAAATTATGATATTTCTTATTTGCAGTTGAATGTGATCATTTGATTGATTTTGGTATATCATTTTTTGGTACAGACGCATCTTCTTTTTCCTTGGATTGATATTCACAAGCGTTGAAATTCTACTCCACCATATTTCATAGGATCAGAGGGCCATTGTTTTAAATAACAACTTCATCGACCCATTTAAGTGTATTAGAAAACTAAGAAAAAATTTTATTGTCAGCCTTGTCTGGGAAACGAACCCAAAACATTTTGAACTGAACGAACTGAATGAACTGATTGGCGTCGTATCGCACTGCACTATCACACACTTTTATTGCTAAGAAGCCATTTAAACTATTCTGCGCAGTGTTAAGTGGTAGAGTTGAGTGGTGCAGTCGTTTTAAGCACCTTTAGATCGTTTGAACTCAACATTTATACGACATTTTCGTTCTTATTTGGAACAGGACTTTGCCTCTGTGCAGCTGCCATTTGTGATGACAATTCAGTCAGATAAGACAAAAGAGTGAAAGATAAGTAAGGTTCAAGAAATTTGAAATGAAGAGATAGAAAAACAACGATGCAGGAAGACCTATAAGAATTCTATAAGTAAATAAAATGAGAAATTCAACCTGCTGTGTTCTTCTGCCGTTGAGTTTCCATTAGCTTCACCTATCTATCGGTATCGAGTATCCCTTGCCGATCCAACCTTTGTGGTTAACGGTCCGAAGAAGTGGATCACTTCCCGCTATGGTCATCCCTCTCTTCTCTTTTACCCTTTGTGGAGTCGAGGTTTCCTTTCCGCTCCAACCTTTTTAGTTAACTGTCCGAAGGCGAGGATCACTTTCCGCTTTGGATCCCTATACACGATTTTCTTTCTTGCTGAAGGCGAGGACACCTTCCCGCTCCCACCACTGTAGTTAACCTGCTGAGGGCGAGCATCAATTCTCGCCAGGAACTTTCTTTAACAATCTTCCTATCCGCGAGGATCATTTCTATCCACATCTTCTGTACTTCTGAGACGAGGATCCCTTCCCGTCGGTTTTAAATTATGTCTGAATAAGATTTTGGAGACAAGGATAGCTTCCAGTCCGGAATTGACAGGCCAGAAAAAACTTAGTAAGACCCAGAAAACATTTGCCTTGTAAGAACAAACTCTGAAAATGCGATAACAGTTTGCGAGAGAGTGTTCACATTGTGTTCAGACTATACGCAAATTTGTCGAAAACTTGATTTGGCAAGCCGTTTGGCAGAAGCGTTTGGTTGCAAATTAAATTGGCGTTCACACACAAATCAAACTAATTTTGACAAATTTTCGTCATTTTCGACAAATTAATTTGCCCGTGTGAACTTAGCTTAAGAAAGACGAGTTTGGAGTTTGGATGCTTCCTTCTATGCGTTACAAACATCTGGACAATTTTGTGATACCCTTTGCAAGGGTATAATTATGGATAGTGGTTGGCTCGCAGTGGCACGGGACGCACCATACACCAACTAACCAACACCACCTCATTTTACTGTGTGATTGATTTTGAAATACTATTTTACTTTTTACAAATCTTACTGGGACTTGAACACAGGACCTCGAAAGACTTCAGCACTAACTGACACTGACATCTCAGCCATCTACGCCTCACACGTGTGCGTTAAACTTATTCTATTAATTGTAGCCCAAACAACCATGGCATTTAGGCACAAATTGAGACAGAAGGCCTCTCGAACGTTAAATTGTCATAAAAACCAGTCTCTTCAAGTTCTAGGAACCACTTTTTTCTAAGTATGCGTTTCCCACATTACTTGGCAATCTAAGTATATTCGAAAATCCCAACAAATTTCTTTTTCCAGACCTTATACGCGATTGAGATATACAGTATAATTTGGATAATTGCACCTATACTTAACTGCACATTCAAGGTAATTACTCCAATTTTCTCTATCATTCATTTTAACAAGTACCAGTGAAGTGCTGCCCATCACCGTAGCGACCGCTGCTGCTCATAATTGTTTGTTTTCCTTATAATTCGACTATCGTTCATTCGAACTTTACCATTCCTTTAGCAGATAGATAAATAATCCTATCCTAATTACTTAATTTTTCCAAAAGAATCGAGCCCTTTATCTATCAAACTGTGCGAGATATGACGTATTTTCCAATTTATCAAAGATGAAACTAGACTTTATTATAGAACAATGCCAAGTTGGACATTTGTACAACCTAAGGGACAACTAAATCTGGCTTCCTCAAATTAGTCGTTGCCATAGCAAATGCCAAAACTCTACTTTGGTTTGAAAACGCAAACTCCCACTCACATATTGAGCTAACCAAAAAGCATGGTTGACCGGAGACTTACACAGGAAAAAAACTGGTTAGTAAATTCAATCAATTTTATAGTTCAAAATGCTCCAACCAATATAATGGTTGAATTTACTGTGGGGAACAGTAAAAGTACTTTAAAAGTGAGGTAACACATATCGTAGAGATTACGGTAGCACAGTAGACCAACCATCCAATCATCCAAAAATTTCAGTTGCAAATGCTCCAACCAACAAAAATAGTAAGAAATAGTTAATTTTACCATTGTTTATAGAAAATTTTTATGTGTGCCACAGCACTAGTACAAATACCATAAGAGGCTGTACTAACTTTGTAAAGTTTTTAAATTGCCAATTTTCTAGTAGAATTACCACAAAATTGTTAACTTTTTAATTTTATATGTGACAGAAAATGTTTACTTACTCTGGACTTTAGGAGGGTTCGAACTCGGGGCTCTTGTGCTGAAAACGATTGGAAGGCCGTCTCAACCAGTTGAGCGTCTGAGACTCTACTTCTTTTGAATTGAATATACTCGTAGAAAAACAATTTTTTTTTTGTGTTGACCTCAACTTTTTTGTTATGGTGTAAACTTTCTCATGACTAACCCTAATGTTTGAATGGTGAAAATTTATTCCAGTTGCTGTTTTTTTATATCTACATTTGTATTGTTTTTTTTCTTCTTCTGTTGTTGTTGAATGAAGTCCAGTCATGTGACCAAATTAATTCAGTTTTATTTGCCATTTTGTTTGCGGTTTTTACCAGCTTGGTTGGTGATATAAACAAAGCGCCACCGTGAAAGATCATCATCATAACGAGACCAGCAAAAAACTAATATGCATATTCATCCAGTGTCCAGCGTCGATTTTGCTGATGAAAATGTGCCGGAAATTAAGCGACCCGAAACCTGTTGCTTACATTCCAATCAGGTGCAGTTGATATTTAGGTACCATTGAACTTGGTTCGATCTGGTAGACCCTGACACGCTATTTCGGAACTTAAATAATGTAAAATGCAAAAAAAAAATGTATCTTCCTCGAGTCTGGCCTCAGGGTGTCGCATAATTCATTGATATTAATACGCGATTATGTGTCAGTGATACGCCGGCTGTTTGGTAAGTCACGTGAAGCCTTACGCTAGGTGTTGTTTACATGCCTCAATGCATTCCACTAAACACACAGCAGCCAGTCTTACGCAACTGGAAGTGGTCGCTGTTGTTGTAAAATTAATCGACAGCTCAATTAACTGTTTTATTTGACTGACAATTGTGTGTAATTCATTATTATTACGATCAATCCACTGCCTACTGTTCACACTATTATCGGAGTTACAGTTGTGCAGTTTATACGTGTTTGCCATAAGTAAGTATAACCAAACTCAAATGCGAAACTGAAAGCCTTTTCGTTTTTCATTTTAGTTAAGGCCAATCCTCATGTGATCCCCAAGGGCAGTCTTATCGCTATCAGCATTTATATCTGCCCAAAACCTGCTGGCAGAGTCTCATTTTTGAAACTAGGCCGCCTCAGCAGAGAGTTTCTGGGCTGTAAATCAGAAAGGCTGTAAGAAATTGCACGTCGCAGCTTTTGTACTTCAGCATAAAAACCGCAAAACAATTAAATGCACGCCAACGAAATTGAAAGCCAAGTAATTGTGTGCAAAATAATAATAATAAACATTCGCTGGTTACTTATGCACATTTAATTGCTTGCCTCCTTGTGGGGGTTTACGCTGCGTATGAGTAATGCAAATGATATGTGAGAGAATGTTACATATTTGATTGATGCACATGCATAAATATTTATATTTGTAAAATACAAAAAAAAAACTACCGTCACTTTTGCACCAATTATTGTGAAATTAACTCGGGCAAGGGAAAGATTTTTTATATATTCCAATAATTTATACCATATCTAGCTTAGTACTCGGCTGTAGACCCCAAATAGTCTGGGACTTACACGATGAAATCAAAAAACGAAAGATAATAATCTAAACTGATTCTCTCGTCTAATAAGAAAACCCGTATATCGGTTTGAAGTTGATCAAGGGAGATATAAATCAGAAGAATTTTCGACCTAAAGGTGTATTTCGGCATTATTGTTAAAATACTTCCAAACTTAATTAGTGTTGAGTATCAGAATCGGACTTTATCGTTTTCGTTTTCTAAAGATGGCAAATGGAAGAAATCATACATTTTAAAGACTCGCGCTGACTGAAGTCTCAGTTGATCGGAACTTGTTCGGTTCAGTGGTTCAAACAATTTTTTATCCACCAGTTCGGTTTATTACACTGTTTTTGAAGCCAAATAAACCGCAGTTTTGCTTCGATTCAGTGGCTCAGTATTAATTTATTATATAGTTAATGAAATCCCAATCTTCCATCAAACCTGAGCGGAAAAAAATATTTCCGAGCTTTTGAGGGTAAGGCAATACCAAATTTGCCAAGAACACAATTAATATTCTTAGATCGGCCAAAATTTGTTAAATCATAAGCCTTGAGGACCATCTTTAAGTATGAAGACCCGTAATTTCGCCGATTCTTAGCTCCCAAAGCCACTACTTAAGGATAACGTACCAAATTTAGCTTCCGAAAAGTGCTGAAAATAGAATTTCTGTTCAAGGATTGTCCATAATTTCGCCGAGTCTGAAGCCTCACTTAAGTTACCTTAAGAAAGTTTTTCCAAACTGTCAAAGGTAAGGCAGACCGATAAAGCCTCAAAAAATCTCGTATGTTTTTATATCGTCCTCTTTTCACTATATCTAAATGCTAAAAGCACTTTCTTGAGTATCTCGCTGCGACTTACGACTAAATCTGCTCGATAAGTAATATTTTCCGACTTTTGAAGTTGTGGCTAATCCAAAATGATATCAAAAAGGAATGATGAAGATCGGATGAACGATAAAAGCAAACCGCAAGAACAACAACAACATTGACCTAAAGTTGAGACCAATAGTAAAATTGAATCCAATCCTCCTGAAATAACTTAATATGAGTGGGCTTACACTTCATCATTAAATTTAATTTTATATACTCAACTTTGATTCGATGTTGGCCATAATATTTAAGTATTATTACTTTCATAGCCAAGCTGATTGGGGTGTTCATTTTATACCTAAGCACTTAGATGACTTAATACTTATTTAGTAAGTACAAAGATGAGGAATTTCTTTACAAATGACAAAAAAGATGTTATTGCCAGTTGAATAGGGGGGTTTTCAGACATTAACGAAAACAATTAATAAAGAAACAATTATTTTTTTTTATTTATTTCCTATATTAGCTTACATCAGAATTTCATTTAAAAAGGTTAGCCTAGGGCAGTTTTTTTACAGGCATAAATGTAAATTTATGCGACCCCTTAAAATAACTGAAGGAAACTTCTTTCAATATACTCATTTTCCACTTCTTTTTCTTAGGCCCGAAATGCATGTAGGTTTCATAATAAGCGTAACATGAGAGCTATACTAAATATATGTCCGATTTCGACCAAACTTAGTGCAATCATGGAAAAGCATAACAAACTGATAGTTACGAATTTTGGAGGCGATCCCAGTTAAAACAAAAAACTTTTTCTCACTAGAACTTCTTTTTCGACCGATCATTTATACTGCAGCTATATGCAATAGTCATCCGATTTTGACAAAACTTTGTAGAATTGTGTAAAAGTATATAAAATAGATATATGCCAACGTAAGGGACGTTTCCATTAAAAACAAAAAAGTTTTTCTCACAAAATCTAGTTTTTCGACCGATCGTTTCTATGGCAGCTATATGCTACAGTCATTCTGTTTTGACCAAACTTTGTAGAATCGTGTGGGAGCATATAAAACAACTACATGCCAATTTAGAGGCAATCTCCATTGAAAACAAAAAAATTTGTTTAACTAAGACTACTTTTCATCCACTACTTTTATATGACAGCTATACTATACAGATGTCCGATTTCGACCAAACTTGGTGGGATCATGAAAACGCATAGTAAACTAAGAAATACGAAGTTTGGAGGCGTTTCAATTGAAAACAAAAAAGTTTTTCTCACTAAAAATAGTTTTTCGACCTATCATTCCTATGACAGCTGTATGTTATAGTCATCCGATCCGGCCGATTGCGACAAATGTGCAGCGTATTTGTACCAAAAGACTTTGAGCAAAGTTTTGGTGAGAATAGCTTTAAAACTGACGGAGGAGATAGCATAGAAACAGACAGACAGATGGACAGAAGGACAGACGGACAGAAGGACAGACGAACAGACGGACAGGGCTAAATTAACTCAGCTCGTCATGCTGTACAAAAAAAATTTTCTTTTTTGTCGGGGGGGCCCTCCATGCGTTACAAACATCCGGACTTTTGCCAGGGTATAAAAAATCTGTTTCTATAATCTATAATGTTCTATAATGGTAGATTTCTGACCTACGGAAACAGCATTTTGGTCTTTTGTAAAAAAAAGGCCCCCCCGTTGTTTTTTTTATAAAAAAAAAAAACAAAAAGGGCGCAATCGCATTCGAGAGAGTTTTTCGAACCCCAGGGCTGAAACACATACAAAAACCAGGGCCACACAAGCACAAGCTTTGCCTTAATTCACATTGAGAAAACCCCAAGAGAATGAATAAAATGCATTAAAAATAAAAATCCCCCACATTGAAGCCAGTTTCTGCAGAACATTTAAATATAAACTTGGCATGCAAATGCAACGACCTAAAGGGTGACCAATTTAGTAATGAATTTATTCTACAGTCTGGCTAGCCAATTGATTAATTGTATAATTCCTGTACTTGTTCCGTAATTACAATACATTTTTTGCGATCACATTTAATTGTTGACTTACTGCCAACCGGTTCGAGATATAAAGCTGTCAAAATTATACTTGAGAGTAAGATGCTTGCCTAGTGAATTTATATAATTCAGCTGGCTTACTTATTCAGCATTTAGTCCAATTTGTGAACTTCAACTGTGGTATGTACTTGGGTAAGTACGAGTACGTACATACTTATAATACTCTCACACACACACTTGATTTATGGAGAGCTCACTTCAAACTGATTTATACTCGATTTCATTGTTTCCACCCATTGACTGATGATTGATTTCCCGTCTTGATAAAGTGAATGGGAATTAGCCGTAGAATGTCCAGAGTTGTAGATATAGATTAGGTAGTCGTCTAATGGAAAGGGTCAGTATTAATCTTTCATGGGGTGAAAGCATTAATGTTAATTTTTTTTAATGAAATTTTAGATTTAAGGAATCTTGACGTACCTTTCAAAGTTCAAATGAGTTCGAGATCCCGTAATGAAGTAACATATATTTTTTAATTAATTTTCTAAGTACGCATTCAATTTCAAGCACTCATCAGTGTGAAATTCTGTTTAATTAATATGGAAATGGATATGCCTGAATGGGACTGAAGCTATTGTTCAGACCTGCACGTGCCGCCAAATCGCGGGAAATGTTGATTTTTTCAAAAACAAATGCTGTATGAAGATTGGATTCGACTAAGAGATATCCTACACCAGTCGGGATAATTTTGGTTTATCTTTAAAGAAATTTAATCTGCGTAACTAAAATCCTCTGAGCTTGGTTTTAAAGAATATACCTATGGCATCATTAAATATTTCAACACACGAGAGCCCGTCGTATCTATCGGGGTTTTCCATTGTTTAAATGGGGCCAATCTTATGTAACCGCAAAAATTCCCTTGATGTGTATATTTTATGCAACTTATGAAAAATGTAAAGGGTAAAGGGGAAAATTCAATCAATCACAGAGAGACTCAACTCCACTATTTTCAAACGAATCTAACAAAATGCGACACAATTGTGTTGAGTTCTTAAGCATATCATTCTAATGGCTTTCGTCAATCATGAAGTTTTTTGTTTTCGACCTCAAAGTCATCTTAGCACCTGGTTGAAGTCCACATCTAACCTACGAATCGCTTTTATATCTACGAATCAGTCATTTTTGGAAATAAATCAAATGAAAACGACAGTCTTTACCATTCCTAGCGAATCTATTACACTAAGAAATCACTATCTTGAAAACAAAAACGAACCAATATCAAGAAACCAAAGGCTATGCTACCACCAGGCCTGGAATGCATTAAAGCTACGCTGTAATCACCTATCTTTACCTAACTATAGGCCAAGCTGTAAAAATAATATGTACCATACACTAAGATAAGTAGGACCCATAACCCACCGTATTGAATTTGCGTCTTTTTTGGATCGAAACCGATTTGTAGTTAGAACACATGGGAATACTAAAAATATACAGTAAAATAAAAGTCGGAGTTCTGTCTTTGAACCGGTTCGGTACATTATTCAATAATTTACCTTTGAAATTGCCAAAATATAGAAAGCAAACCTTAAAAAAAGATACAATTGAAAGTTGGAAAACAACTGGAAAAAACAAAACAAATCAGAAAGGGCAAATGCTAAGCTGTCAAACGGAACGAATGCCTACAGCGCTACGTGTTGAACTGTAGTTGAACTAAAGACCAATATAATCTCTAAGATGCCGAACGACCATACAATGGTTTTGTACAAAATGTAAAAATAGAATGCGCTTGCTTGTGTGAGTAAACACAACCCAGTCGGACTTTTCATCATGAAAGAAGTACAACTTTCATGCCTACTTTTCACATGAGAAGGCCTGCAAGCACCTGAGCCTCCGGCTTCCTTTTGCAATGGAAACGCCGAAAATCTCAGAGGTTTCAACCGTTTCCGTTTGCGGTGACGTCATCAGCAACCTTCGGCTTAAGAAATTTCTTACTTTCTCAGTACTGCAGATGTACTAACTTTGTAAGTCGTAAGAGGGAAGACCTAAAAATTTCAAGAGAGCCTGGAGCCAGCTCTAGAGCCAGCACAAAAAAATAGTGTGCTAAAAAATCGTATGGTGTTACTCATCTTAGAGATTATATTGGTCTTTGGTTGAACTAACCTAATTTTTTTTGAGCTGAGAATTTTTCGACTTCCCTGTATTCCTAATCTTTCGCGTAGCAGTTACGAACATACCCACAGAAAGAAGTATCCAAATTGCTACAGTGGCTTTTAAGTTTTAAGCATCCGAAGGTTTTAAGCATGCAAGTTCAGAACACATTTTGCCAGAAAACGAATGAAATTATCATCGGAACTATGTCGCTTTTATAATTTCGCTCGGATTTGTGAAGATTTAAACTGACAAAACATTTAGTCTCGAAATTGATTTACAACGATAAGGTCGATAAAATGTGGTACCAAGATGAAGTGCCTTAAAAACTTGTTGAAAAACTTAGAAAATAATTTCATAATTTTAATTAAAACCATTATTTTTTTCTGCCTATAAAATTGGTCATTGCGTAAAAACAGACAAGACTGGTGTACATGGCGTAATTTTAACTAGTTTTACTCCTCGTTTTTCTTATTTTTTTAGAGCGAAATACTTTTACTTCTGGCAACGCTTTTGACTTTGCAAATGCATCAGCTTTGATCTTTGCAAGTCAGCTATAGCAACAGGTTGGTTGAGAGTGGGTGCGTGGTGGATTAGCGGTGACCAAAACAGTGCCCAAAACAGTGACCGAAACAGTGACCAAAAAGTGATCAAAGCAGTGAGTGAAACAGTGACCGAAACAGTGACCGAAGCAGTGACCTAAGCAGTGACCAAAACAGTGACCAAATCAGTGACCAAATCAGTGACCAAAACAGCGACCAAAGCATTCACTAAAATAGTGACTAAAAAAGAGACTAAACGGGGACTAGAATATGGAACAAACAGTGTCAGAAACAGTGACCAAAACAGTACCCGAAAGAGCTGCCAAAAGAGCGTCCACAGCAGTGACTAAAACAGTGACAAAAAAGTGACTAAACAGTGACTAGAATAGTGACCAATCAGTGACCAAAACAGTGAAAGAAACAGTGCCCATAACATTGACCGATTCTGCGACCAAAACAGTGACCAAACAGTGATCAAAACAGTAACCAAAACAGTGACCAAAACAGTGACCAAAACAGCGACCAAAACAGTGACCAAAAAAGTGACCAGGACAGTGCCCAAAACAGTGAACGAAACAGTGACCAAAACAGTGACCAAAACAGTGATCAAAGCAGTGACCAAAACACTGACCAAAACAGCGGCCAAAACATTGACCAAAAAAGCTACCAAAGCAGTGACTAAAGCATTGACTAAACCTTGACTAGAATAGTGACCAAACAGTGATCAAAACAGCGGCAAAAACTGTGTCCAAAACTAGTTCATATTATTTTACAAATGTAATTTTAAACCAGATTAACCCACGTAAAAAGCTTCGCTCGAACCGGGTGTTCCACGGCGCCCACTCTTATGTATTTATTGACACGTCAGCCACGGTAAAGGGGTTTTTATCATTCAGTATACACTTTTCTAATATTGGTTCACAAATACAGTTTCTAAAGTAATTAGCAATTTTATGACCCAAGAGTACGCTCATTTAAGAATAATTTTTATGAACTGATTATCGCGTTTTAATGAGTCGTCAATAACGTTAGAATGCAGCTACTGTATTCGCATTGGAATACGGTACTTTCTGCTTGCCTCTGAAAGGTGCTTGGTACTTTTCGGTATAAAGCGTGTGAAAGACCTAGGTAATTACCTTAACACTTTGGCCCTGACAAAACTTTGATATATGTTTAGATCCCTTTTAAATACATACCAATAAATCTGTTTTAATGTTTTTATAGTGTTTCGATCCGTACTGCGACATTTAAAAAGTACGCTCAGAAGTTAATCGATTTTAATCTACCTAACTCGACATCTATCCGTGCTCCAAGGAAAGGGATCAATCGATCTCTTATTTATTCCGATAAAAACGACGTAAATCGTCATTAAAAGATAAAGTTCCAATAGAAAATAAGAATAATCTACTAATGTAGTAGTACATTATAAATTCAATTCAAAATAAAATATTTAAACAATTTGTTTACCCATATACCCCATTTGCTACAGGGTATCTCAAAGTCATGGTGCATGGCCAGTTGTGGGAGACCCCCGATGGGAGTTTAATCTTAACTTCGTGTGTCATTTACATTTCTTTTGGGGCGGTCCAAACGAACGCCAACGCAAGATGAAAAGCCCCAGCCGAGAGCCGGTTTGTTGGTCAGACGAGCACTTCAGGAAAGCCGGCGGATAGTCTCGAACGAGCGGTTCGCTGCTCGCACTTCGCGCCTATTTATAATCAGTTCCCGAACTCTCGGCCTAGCAAACGACCGAGACTGTTACTGCTGCTCTTACAGCAGCTGCCTTTGGCTCGATCTCGATTTAAATTTCGTTTCATTCCCTCAATCGAGGTGGTCGCGCATAGTTCGCCGCGTTGCAAGTAGTAGTCTCAGTGTCCCAGTGTTCAAGTGAGAGTGCCATGAAGCCCTAAAAGAGGCCAAGAAATCGCAACAACAACAACAACAACATGAGTACAGGACATAGCAATGGAGCCTACAATGGCTCGGAGGTATCTTTGGATATACCCACCAATACCTTATATCACACTTCCCGCGACTGCATAGTCGAGGGCGAAGAGGAACAGTCCAAGTCAGGAGGTTGCTTGGATTGCCTGCGCAGCACCTGCTCCAATATCTTCCGCAAGAAGACCCTGTACAAGACTTTCCCCATACTGGTCTGGTTGCCGCAGTATAAGAAGGATTATATTTTTGGTGACCTGGTGGCAGGAATTTCGGTGGCCTTGACGGTGATACCACAGGCTTTGGCTTATGCAGGAATTGCAGGACTGGACTTGCAGTATGGATTGTATGCTTGCTTTTTGGGATGCTTCATCTACATATTCATAGGGTCCAGCAAGGATGTGCCCATAGGACCGACTGCGATTTCGGCACTGCTGTCCTTTCAGATAGCAGGCGGAAGTTGGCAATTGGCCACACTCTTGACCTTTCTCACGGGCCTCATTGAAATTCTGATGGGCCTGTTCCGACTGGGTTTTCTGATTGATTTCGTGTCGGGTCCTGTGGGAGCGGGTTTTACCAGTGCCGTGTCTCTGATCATCTTCAGTTCGCAAATGAAGGATTTTCTGGGCATACGCACAAGTGGCAATACCTTCCTGCAGGTGTGGATAAGCATCATCAATGACATACACAACATCAGTTGGCCAGATTGTGTTTTGGGCCTGATTTGCATAACCGTTTTGTTGAGTCTTCGTGCCTTGGCCAGCTGTAGTGTTGGACCCAAGGAGGGCAAGTCACAGGGACAACAGCTGCTCACGGGTATTTTCTGGACTGTGGGAACGGCTAGAAATGCTCTGCTAGTTTGTGGCACAGCGGGTCTGGGCTATTGGCTGTCGATCAGTGGAAAGGAGGATTTCGTACGCACTGTGGGTTTTGTACCCAAGGGAATGCCCTCGTTTCAAGCACCACCCTTTCACATGGATGCAGTGTTGAATGAAACCACGGGCGAGATACTGCAGGATGCGCAAAGTTTTTGGGATATGGTAGGCACCTTGGGATCGGGTTTGATTGTGGTGCCCCTGATAGCCTTGCTGGAGACCATGGCGGTGGTGCAGGCCTTTGGTGAGTACAGGGAAATCCTTCTATTTTGGGGTATATAAACTAATCTAAATTTTTGCTTAGCTGATGGCAAACCCACTGATGCTACACAGGAGCTGATTGCCTCTGGTGTCTGCAATGTGGCCAATTCCTTTGTCCAGGGTCTGCGTAGCAATGGTGGTGTGGCTCGTGGAGCTATTTTGAATGCCAGCGGTGTACGCACTCAGCTGTCGAATCTATATACCAGCGTTATTGTCATCATTGCCCTGCTGTACCTCACACCCTGTTTCTACTACATACCCAAGGCAGCTCTGGCGGCCATTATTATAGCAGCGGTTATATTTATGGTCCAGTATCGTGTCATCAAGCCAATGTGGCATAGTAAAAGTGAGTATACGAAAGGGATGACGATATATAAGTGTTGAAAAATGGAAGTTAATTTATTTAGTGATTTCATTCGATTTATTTCAAAGTTTTGTCATCGATGCTTCTGTGGCAAATACCGACAGTATCGTCTAAGCAATTGCAATCTTTCATCAACGGCATTTCATCAATGAAAAATACCATATTCTATCGGTGTCTGATCATTAAGGGGGTCTTCTCATTCAAAACCCGTTTTTTTGACCCTTTTTAAAAAAATTCTTATTTGAAAACGCAAGATAATTGAACACTTTTTTATTATTGTATTACAAAAGTTCAAAGTAAATAAAAATTTTCGATACGAGGCTGTTCAAAAAGTAATGGACTTCAAAGTTGGTGGTGAAAAAAGGTGTCGTCACGCGCCACGGTTCCGGTCTCCGGAGCGTCCGAAATGAAAAAAGAACTGGGTTATAATCAGTATAGATGTAATTCTCGGGTGAACCTCAAACTTAATTTTGTGATTTTTTTGACAAAATGGCGGCCATTCAAAAAAATTTCATTTCGGCTTTTTTTGTAGTTTAGTGTAAAAAGTAAAAATTTTTTAAAATTATGGTCGGGTTCACCCGAGAATGGTGACAATTCTGCGTCGATTCCACTTTGTTTCATGAAAATCGGTTCAGTTGAACTGGAGATATCATGGCCGCCAGTTCGAAAAACGTGGTTTCTAGATAAACGCGCTTTAAGTTTGCAGTTGCTTTGGAATTTAGGTGACATTGGGTCACTAAAAGGACTATATCTCCTAAACTAATTCGAGTTTTCGAAAATCCTTTTGGGGGGATATTTTTGAATATCTAAGCTATAAATAAATGCAAAAAAAAAAGTCGAAAGTACTCGATACTAAGTACTCGTTTTTCAGTACTCGATTCTAAGTACTTGATTATACTTGTAGTACTCGATACTTAGTACGCGATTCTAAGTACTCGATTCTAGGTACTCGATACTAAGTACTCAATGCTAAGTACCTACAAACGCTTAACAATATCACCACAAAATATGCCACGTCACCGTGAAGCGTGACGCTAAATTCAAATTTTACATCTACTAAAATCCTTCGTACCTAAATTAAAGACATTAACACATATTTTAAATTGTTTCCTAGCTTAGTCCTTCACAAACGAAAATCTAATCTCTTAACCTTTACAGAAACCGATCTCATTCCCGGACTGGGTGCATTTTTTGCCTGTCTGGTATTACCACTGCAGCTGGGCATACTAGTGGGCATTGGCATCAATGTCATCTTCATTCTATACCAGGCAGCACGCCCCAAGTTGCGCATTGAAACGCTGGAAGTAAGTTGTAAACAGCCAACCCGGAAATTTGTTCTAATCTTCATATCTTTCTTTAGACACCCACTGGTCTCAGGTACTTGATTCTAACGCCAGATCGCTGTCTTATCTTTCCCTCCATGGAGTTTGTACGCAAAGTAATCAACAAACAGGGTGTCAAGTCAACTCTACCCGTTGTATTAGATTGCACCCACATCTATGGAGCTGACTTTACGGCCGCCAAAGTAATTTCCACCATGGTCACGGACTTTGCTCAACGCCAACAGCCGCTATTCTTTTACAATCTGCAACCGCGTGTGGCGCAGGTTTTCGAAGGGCTGAACAAGGATCTGGTGGTGATCTATGACATTCAAACTCTGCACACCAAACTGTCCGAGAAGACGGCTCTGTGAGCGCCAATGGTATTATTATGCTGATGACCAATGCAACCTCGTTAAGCGTTAGTTTTTAATAGTTTCAATGCCTTATCTAAGGCCAGCGAGAAACCCACGCAAAAAATCAAATATTTTTTTGGGTTAGCTTAATTAGCATTTAAGTTGGAGCAATCTTCACCGTTGCACATTTATATTTATTTGTTTGTTTTATTTTCTTTTTCCTGAATTGGAATTTGGCGGAATGTTGTGAATTTTGTTGTACAAAATCCATAGATTTGCACCTTTAAGAGTTTCCAAATCGCTCTTAAATACGTATTACTGCTGTGCATAGTATTAAGTATTATAAACGTACAAATACATTAACTACCTATACATACATTCTTAAATAATTACTCTAAATGATAATCATTTGTAATTTATAGAAAAATAATTATTAAATTGTAAAATAGAATTAATCACCTGAGCGCAAATTTATTTATGATGGTTTTTAACAATCAACTGGGCAATCACAATAGGTTTGACGTAATACAAATGAAATGAGGGTGGTTTAAGAAGTACTAAATCACTGGCTATATGGTTTAGTATTTATTTGAAATTCTTGTACTCTTAAGCGCCGAACTATTTTACAATGTATCTCATTTGAGTACAGACTTTAGAAGGCAATTCAAGAAAAGTTTTAAGAACATATTTGACTAACAATCTAGCTCAGCAATAGCTCAGAAATAGCTTAGCAGTATCTCAACAATAGCTCAGCAATAGCTCAAGAATAGCTCAGCAATATCTCAGCAATAGCTCAGCAGTAGCTCAGCAATAGCTCAGCAGTAGCTCAGCACTAGCTCAGCAATAACTCAGCAATAGCTCAGCAGTAGCCAGCAACAGCAGCCAGCACAGACTACAGTGCTCAGTAGCTCACGAGCGCTCACAATAGCTCATCAATAGCTCAGCAGTAGCTCAGCAAAAGCTCAGCAATAGCTCAGCGGTAGCTCAGCAATATCTCAGCAATATCTCAGCAATATCCCAGCAATATCTCAGCAATAGCTCAGCAATTGCTCGATCTAATTTATAGAGAGAGTGATTTGAAGACCTGAGGATCATTCACCGCTTAAAGAATATTACAAATTTCTTCTTTTTTTTTGGTTTTGTCGGATACTTTTGTGTCTTCCCTCTTTTAACACACAATTGCTATTTAGTTTTCATTTAAGTTGCTTCGTTTTGTTTGTGCAACAACCGTTTTATGACCAATTAATTTTGATCGTTATTTGAAATATCTAATCAATTTCACTGAGATTTAATGCCTACCGAGCAAGTAGCATTTATTTAGCTAATTTATGCGGCAATCCGAAATATGCCAAACTCCCGTGATATTGATTAGATTACTCCATAGGTGCAATTAAAAGACCATTTTAGCTCTAGCTGCTCTTAGAACTATTGCCAATTTAGCAATCAGTGTAGATTTCATATGTCCCTCAGTTTTGTTCTAAAATAAGGCTAAACTAAGTTCGGCTGTGCCAATGAAATTTGATTGAAGTCCAAAACGTTTACCAAAAGATTTCATTAGAATGTCTTAAATTTTAAGAGCATCGGTGGTATCCGACTACCGTCATAAATATATTATAACCAACTATATCTCGCGATCTTAGGCATCTGTTTCAGCATTTTTGACACCGGGTTGAGAAGTTTAACTGAGTTCCGCCGCGGTGTAAAGCATTTGGTTGATGGCCCAGCCAGTAAGTTGCCATGCAAGCTCTTGTTCAGTCCCTCGAGGTACTGAGTTCAAACCCCAAAGGGTAAAGAATTGTGATAAAGTTGTTTTTTTTTTCATTCTAAAATAAGCCACAAAGAAATATTGCCTCTGAATTCGATGAAATCGGCGTTAGAATTGTTGCTCGCGAAAACGACCTTTGTCTCGCGATTTCCTTGGTATGTTGCAATTATCTTGAAATCAAAAAACTGTTAAAAATCAATCTTAGCAAATTTTTTAAAATTTAGACTTACATCCCATGTCATTATAAAAATTCTTATTTTTATTTTTTTTATTTTAAATCGTACGACGATCACGTTCGACGTTGTGGAAAACCCCATATACGGGGTGTCCGAAATCCTAGAGATTTAGGCTTCGGTTGGTTTGCAAATCGCTAGTGAAACCGTCGGTGTCCCAGAACTTCGAGAGATTTCGTTCAGTACGAAAGTCTAGTCCGAAAGTCGCGTTCAAAGGAGTGTGCTAGGATTATGGTCCTACTACAAAAACAGTGCTGATAAATTGCGTGGGTTGGTGAATTCGCTATTGGTTGGGAAATGTATTGGCTGGTTTGTGTATAGGATGGTTTGCCACAATCTCCCAACAAAATACGAGAGCTTTGAAACCAACCGAAAAAGATTTCTAGGACACCGAGAATTGGTTTTGGGTTGGAATTTGGTTGGAAGAGATTTCTGGGACACCGCCGATATATTTTGATTTTTTGCATATTTCCGTGAAAGTTACTCATACGACCCGTAAGCCATTTCGATATTTTTACAGCAAATTTTTTACTCCGTTTCAAACCTACTGAGCTTTTGGATTAAGATCAAGATTCGATCGATCTCAATTTCATTTCCAGGTGAAACGTTAAAACACCGAGGAGAAGCAAATATTGTGCTCAAACATAATTTATGAATATTTATTGTTCTTTACAAATGTTCTAGAATAATATGGTGAGCCGCTTGGCTAACACTTTCCTTTCCTAGACTTTTGGACTACATTTTTAATAAAAATTTCAAAATCTAAAGAGCCAGGCCATACAACAAATTTCACTGTTTCACCTAATTGCTTGTAAGCAATTGAAGATAAGTACAACATATTTCAATGGGCATACAAAAAAGTCCCATTTAATCGGTTGTCAGCAATCAAATAGATCAGTTTGCATTAAGATTTCTTTTCAATGGGCAAAAAAACAAAATTATTGCATGAAATATCATTTAATTGGATTTCTTTTCCATTATAACGGAATAATACCGATCGAGTGCAATCGTCATACGAAATCTCATAAAAACCATCTAAAGCGTTTCCAATCTGCGTAAATAGACAAGCAACGTACGAGATATGACAGCTCGTGGTGTCAATTCTGATAAGCTATTGTGGTTTAGCGTTTCGTCACACCTATTTTGCGTACATTGAATTGATCGAAAACAAAAATCGAATAATATGACTTTGGAGATAAACTTGCTTACAAATATAACTTTCATTTTAAATTCTAATTTAAGATCTCAAGTGGTTTAAACTTGTCTTGTTTTGGGGATGTCACAGAAATCTCCTCAAAACCGAACTCTTTATATTAAAATTCTAGCCTAAAATTGCTTGTATTATCTAAAATGCGGAAATTAGTTGGCACGAATGTAAATAACAGGCAGAAGAAAGCCTTCTGAAGCATATTAAAAAAAATAGAGGAAAGTTAACTTCGGCTCGGCCGAAGATTTGTATACCCTTGCAGTTTGTTTTTCTAAACAAGACTACTTTTCGGACCTGAATTTTGTATGGGAGCTATACTAAATAGATGTCCGATTTCGACCACACTTAGTGCAATCATGGAAAAGCATAACAAACTGTAAATTACGAGATTCGGAGGCGATCCCAATTAAAACAAAAAAGTTTTTCTCACTAGAACTTCTTTTTCGAACGATCATTCATACTGCAGCTATATGCTATAGTCATCCGATTTTTACAAAACCTTGTAGAATTGTGTGAAAGTATATAAAATAAAATTGTGCAATCGTAAGGGACGTTTCCTTTAAAAACAAAAAAGTTTTTCTCACAAGAACTAGTTTTTCGACCGATCGTTCCTATGGGAGCTATATGCTATAGTCATCCGATTTTAACCAAATATTGTAGAAGCGTGTGGGAGCATATAAAACAGATACATGTCTATTTTGAGGACATTTCCATTGAAAACAAAAAAGTTTTTCTAACTAAGACTATATTTTAGGTTCTACATTTCTATGACATCTATACTATAAAGATGTCCGATTTCGATCAAATTTAGTGGAATCATGGAAAAGCATAGTAAACTAAGAAATACGAAGTTTAGAGGCGTTTCATTTGAAAACAAAAAAGTTTTCTTACTAAAACTAGTTTTTCGGCCGATCGTTCCTATGACAGCTATATGCTATAGTCATCCTATCCGGCCGCTTCCAACAAATGTGCAGCGTATTTGTTCCAAAAGACTTCGTGCAAAGTTTGGTGAGGATAGCTTTAAAACTGACGGAGGAGATAGTATAGAAACAGGCGGACGGACAGGCGGACAGACGGCTCGTCATGCTGATCAAGAATATATACTTCATGTGGTCGGAGATGCTTTTTTCTATGCGTTACAAACATCCGGACAATTTTATAATACCCTCTGCAAGGGTATAATAAGTGCAAAAGATGGAAGCGCCTTTTCGCATGCACGAGAATTTATCGAACCCCAGGGCTGAAACACATACAAAAAGCAGGGTCAATTACCGATATTTTTAAATTTTTAACAGTTTCGATAGATGTTACCAGAATATCGAAAGCTTTGAATCATCGAACCAGATCCGACTGAGAGTTAAAGCTTCGCAGCGCGCTCCGTAGTAATTATTGTGTAATGAGTTGGTGTAATATTCAATTAATAACAGGTCTATTCTAGTTGATTGCTGAATACAAACTATTTATTTAATTATTTTTCAAATAGATATTATCTGGCATATCGTATCATGGCCTACTATAAGATACTACATCACACCATTTTTACGAAACACCTCTACCACTCATTGGCAGTATTATCATCATCCTTAAAATTAAAAGTTATTGGCCTACCGCAATTGCACATTTCCGTTGAAACACATTGAAACATCAGCTTACTTACATATCTTTATTAAACGGCTTGCGTTCATATAAAAAATTTCAAAATTCCATTATGGACTATTCTGACAAACGCATCATCGACACTTATATAGAAGTCTATAGCGTCTTGTCATTTCTTAGTTTATAAATATACTTTGTACCAGAGGTACACAAAGTATAATAAACTATATATATTCTAAATCAGCAGCCGAGCCGTCTGAATAAACGCACAAACCTCAGAGATTTCGAAAAAACCTCATGTCTCCGAAAGTATTATAGACAGAAGGTTCTTAGATTCTGGACATATTTAGTAATCAGGATTATTTATCGATCCGCCAAATTATTGGTAAAGATCGTGTGAACGATAGTCAAGCAAAGAGTATATTGTATTCGGGCTTGACTGACTTCTTTCTTGTTTTCTATAACGGAGAGGGTAGAAAGATTCTTATTCGTAGGTTGATGGTGTATAATCATTCAGTAATTTAAGGGGTTAGGGCCAGTCAGAGACACGGAAAAACCAGTGATATCATTTTTTGCTTCTTACTCTTATTCTATATATATAAAATTGTTCATCCTGACTCACTGGTGACCGCTGTACAGCCCAAACCATAAGGGATAGGAAGCTGCATTTTTTACAGTTATGCTGAAAGTGTGTAATGATATGTGGTTTTGTAAATTGAAGAGGATGAAAAATGCTGTAAACTAGTTTCATCAATTTACGCGATTTTGTACTAAAAATTATCTTTCAGTTATAATACTAGAAAGTTATAAAACTTTTAGACCAAAACTTTGTGTTACTAAAATGATTGCTTGAACCTAATCACTTCGGTCCATGGTACGGTTCGAGGGTTCAACACTTGATTTAGAAAAGTACATCAGCAATTTTATACTTCGAGTATAAAAAAAAACAGATACTGAAAAGTCTCTAATTGATAGCTTAATAGTATCTTTTAGATTTAACTGCCAACTTGATAAGTTCAAAAGAACTATTCAAAGAAGATATGTTGAATTTCTATGAACCGATGAACAATCGAACTAAGTACGAGTGAACTAGTTAAACTTACCGAACTGCCCAAAAGAAGATTAATGCTAGGTTCTCACCGCCGTGATTTTGTCATCGACATCACGATTTATCGAAAAGATGCGATAAGGTGTTCGCATTGGCACCATTATTGCATTATTGCATTCTTGCATCCATTGAACAGTTGACTGGGATTTGTTGACATTGTAATAAGATAAGTTGCTGCAAATAAAATGGAATCTTATGATCGATTTCTACTAGTAGCTTTGGAGAGAGAAGTGGCAATGTTATTGTAAGTGATGGATATCACGTGCTGGCAATCAGCAACTGAACTTGCTTACAATTGAGCAATTTGTAAGAAGTTAATTATTTTTTACAATTCTTAGCAATTAAATAATAATTCAAATTTTTACTATCCAAAACGTCAATAGGCGAGAAATCAAATTTTCTAGAATTTTATTTTCACAGTTTTTTCTTGTATTTGTCACAAAGCTCTTTATTTAAACTTAATTTAAAAAATTTTTGGTCCTAAACAGCAGCCTAAAGGGCCAAAGCCGAGCTTCTCTTAATCTTTTTCTTTCATCTTAAAATTATTATTATTCTTAAATTTCTATATTTTTGGCATTTTCTCTCTCCCTTTCCTCCCTCTTCGCGAAGTAAGCCATCACACGGCTGTGGTATTTCAATGACTCCTCCATCATACGCTCCATGACATCCAACTTACCCTCCTCGACGTCAAATACCAGATGCATCAGTCATATTGCTGCTGCTGTTGAAGTTACTCTCCGAATCCAAATTCCCTTCTTTAGTGTATCGGGAGAAGTCTGCAAAAAATTCTTTTGTTATATACAAAGCATTTTTAATTTTCTAATATTCTCGCCTGTACTGGCAACTGGGTCAATTACTATGGACTTTGACACATTTCAAATAAAGGACACTTTTTCAAAGTGCTCCCAGGTGGACGGGCTGCCGCCTAATGGTCCAACTTATCCCCGCACCAACCTTTGAGACATAGTTGTAGTTCAGATATTTATTAGATTCTTTTGTCGTCATTCCTGTATTTTCGGGTCATTTAATCAAATCGGTCTCTACAGGAGTCGGTCCGAACATTTTCAAATTTTTCCTGGTTCCACGGAGTCTGGTGTCTCCTGTTGCTACAAAATTCCCAATCTTGTCATGCACTTAAACTAAAAAATAATTAACCTAACCTGCTTATTTTTTTTTTGCGCTAAAATTTGTATAGCCATTTTTTGTTTTTGTTAGTGTTAGCTCTTGTAACGATTCTTTTACGATAGGCAAAATTATCGATACCCAGTCGAGTCACTACTCGAAAAGTAACGGATGCAAAAGCATTCAATTTGGATGCCACCAATAGCCCCTATGATTTTTGTATGGCGTGAAAGTTGCATCCGACACAAGAATGCAGGAATGCAAGAATGTGCTGTAGTGAGAACCGGACATAATACAACATTTACACTAGGACTACGTTATGCTTTAATAGCCAACATTTGGCTTTTTTTGTATGGAAAAGAAGCTGACTGTTAGCTATTGACGATTAAAGCACTCCTATTGTAAATAGCCTATAATGTGGCTTCCTCACTGAAGCACATTTTCAAAAAAGTAATCATCACTGAAAATGCAGATTGCTGACCTCAATGTGTTGCTCCTGCATTTGCATTTTGAGAAAATATGTTCTTTGTTCACAACTAACCAAGCCTCTTCACACTAATTGCAATTACATTCGGAGTCTTAACTTTGTGCAATTCATTGAGTTATTAATGGGCGCATTCAGCAGGTAAATCCGATTTCCGATTACTGATTTACGATTTGCGATTGCTTATGATTCTCTGCTGAATAACACTGATTGATAAGTTTAAAAATACATTACAACTATGAAAAATTTAGGTAACATTTTTGAGGGCTTTTAACTCTGCAAGTTTGTCAGTTCATTTCCAGTTATGGGGTAAACAGTTGGCCGTACGATCGGTTAATGGTCTCACCAATCATACCTTTAGAATAATTCCATCTCATCAATCATGATTGTCAAATTTATCAATCGCAATCGGCAATCACTGGATTCAGCAGGTAAAATCGGTAATCATAAATCAGTAATCGGAAATCGGACTTATCTGCTGAGTACGCCCAATGATTAGTTTATGAAAGTACAGATTCATTGCAGGTTCCAACCTTCTGCCATTTGGCGCACCCTAATGTACTGTGCCAAAATGCGAAAATGCAAAATGCAGTTGTAGTGAGGATGTTGGAAATTCCGCATTAACTGAATAAAATATGTTATTTGTCTATTGCATTTAGCGAACTACTTGCAAAATTAACTTAGGGCTGCCAAATCAATCAGCCCAGTCAATGTAAAATTTGACAAGAAAAATGGTAAAAAATAATTTTTGTTATTAGAATGTGGTATATACTATTTAATAGTTAATTGAAATGTTAACGATTACAGAACTGCTTGAGTGAAAGAAATATTTGACGCAAAGCTATTAAGTAGGTTTATATATGACTAATACCCTTGTTCCACTGGCACGTTCTGTAGGTCATTCACTGGATGAGCTAAATGACCTCACTCTTTCTGCGAATTTCCCCATAAGAGATGATTGTCCATTCGGCAGATCATCCGATGCGTATGAGCTAATCACTGTTACTACATTTGACATTAGCACGGGCACTTCTAGCTTTTTTCCGCTAAAAGGCTAGATTTTCTATCGATAAGTCCAAGAGTCATCAATAGAACAGCAGATTGTGAGTGAGCAAGGTAAGCGGCAAAACTTAAATTCTTTTTTAAACAATATAAAAGGCTATTACATGGGGGATTTAACCGACGATGGAAGTCGACACGCCGAACAACCTGCCAATTGTCCAAAATTCGACTGAGGGGCCAAGCGTATACAAGGCAATTCCGGGGTATTTCGCTTATCTTGAAATGGTTAATAGCCATCCGGAAATTCGTGTCCAGCTTTGCTATTCCTTGCTAGACAATTTATAAGCACATTAAAGTTCGCGTGTAACCGTGATAAACATTCGTCAGTGGAACAAGGAAAAATCATTTTTTGAGAATGGACTCCAGAATGTGCCAGTGGAACAAGGGTATAATTCAGTTATCGAAGACACAAACCTTTTAGTTAGATTTCTTCATTCTCTAGCAACTCGATTAAACGTAGTTATCATTTTTTTATTGATGTGGCAAGGTTCCTCACCTTTTCCTCAGTTGTCAACATAATTCAAGCGACGACTTTACAGCACTGTTAAAAAGTGTTTGGTCATCATCAGGCCAGAGCTCGGCAAGCTTTTCATTATTTGAAAAAATAATTATACAAAATTATTAAAAAAAAACAAAGAAAAAATGTTGTCCTCGGTAAGTGATTTAAATTGGAATTAATTAGGAAAAGAAGAAAAACTAACACGAATTAACGACAGCCTTTATATCGTAATGTGCCAATGGAAATTGATGTGGATATACCAACCACTTCCAAGTCTTCCAAAGGTCCTGGCATCCGTTCGTATTATGTGCAAAAAATTGCAGAGTTACAGTTCATTGTCTCCGAGAAGCATCTTAATTTACGACGTCTGCAGGCCCAACGCAATGAGCTCAACTCCAAGGGTAAGAGATGTCACATCTATATAGTTCTTTCCTAATCTTTGCCCTTTCTCTACAGTGCGCTTGCTACGTGAGGAGCTACAGCTGCTCCATGAGCAGGGCAGCTACATTGCCGAGGTGGTTAAGCCTATGGACAAGAATAAGGTCTTGGTAAAAGTTCATCCTGAGGGCAAGTACGTCGTTGATGTGGACAAGACCATTAATATTAAAGATGTGACAGCCAATAGTCGCGTGGCTTTGAGGAACGAGAGCTATACTCTCCACAAGATTTTGCCCAATAAAGTTGATCCCCTGATCTCGTTGATGCTGGTGGAAAAGGTGCCCGATTCTACATACGAAATGGTTGGAGGATTGGACAAGCAAATCAAAGAGATCAAAGAAGTTATCGAGCTACCCGTTAAACACCCCGAACTTTTCGATGCCTTGGGCATAGCTCAACCAAAGGGTGTGCTACTCCATGGTCCACCAGGAACCGGTAAGACACTACTAGCTCGTGCTGTGGCCCATCACACGGAATGCACTTTCATACGCGTTTCGGGTTCGGAATTGGTGCAAAAATTCATTGGCGAAGGCTCGCGCATGGTTCGTGAACTGTTCGTTATGGCCCGGGAGCATGCTCCTTCCATCATTTTCATGGATGAAATTGACTCAATTGGCTCGGCTCGCTTAGATTCTGGTACGGGTGCCGACTCTGAGGTGCAGCGCACCATGCTGGAGCTGCTGAATCAACTAGATGGCTTTGAGGCCTCCAAAAACATTAAGGTAATCATGGCCACCAATCGCATTGATGTATTGGATCAGGCTCTACTGCGTCCGGGACGTATTGATCGCAAAATTGAGTTTCCTCCACCCAATGAGGATGCTCGCCTGGATATTCTTAAGATACACTCGCGCAAAATGAATCTTACGCGTGGCATCAATCTGAGAAAGATTGCCGAATTGATGCCTGGAGCCTCGGGTGCTGAGGTTAAGGGTGTCTGCACTGAGGCGGGCATGTATGCTTTGCGCGAACGTCGTGTTCATGTCACTCAGGAGGATTTCGAAATGGCCGTATCCAAAGTAATGCAAAAGGATTCGGAGAAGAATATGTCAATGAAGAAGTTCTGGAAGTAACGTACGAATTTTTAAAATGTATGAAGTATTGGCCTTAAATTAGATTCATATGTGCTTACAATCAAATTTAAAAAGAGGTTTTTTATTGAAGGGGTCTAGGGGAGAGATTAGAGTTGGGCCCGTCCCAAATTACCATTATCCTAACCCGTCCTTCCTGTTCGTTCCATTTATTTTGTATTCAATTTTATCACAATTCCGACTCCAAATAGTTTTACCAGCTGATTTCCATTTCGCCTCAAGGTAATTACTGAGAACTGTCAAATTCCATCCCAATGTTTTTGTTTGAAACTCAGAAACAAAGCAGTTCACAAAAGTATTTTGAAAATTGTCACCAGAGAATTGTCACCCGGCTGTTGTGGGTGGTGTGCGGCGAAGCGTATTCTCTTGGGCCTTCTTCACGCGAAAAAGAATATATAGTAAATTTCCTGAAGGAAAATTCGAACGTTCTCAGTAATCACCTCCTGAAATGTTATTTAAAAAGATTTTTAAAGGCTTTTTCTTAGCTCATTATTTCAAAGCTGGCTTCACGGTAAAGGTGAAGGGCTGTCTACATTATTTAAGAAAATCCTCTTAGCGATATTCTATGGCCTTCCGCTCAGTAGGCGACCACAGCACTCATTTCGCCACAACCGGCATATAAATTTATATTTAACTTCGCGACGTGCAGTGCAACCTCGACAAGAAGGGTATACGTACCGTGCTTCTTACAAACTCTATCTGGCATGTTCCGGTTTCCACTTTAGTGAAACCGTTTTAGTAACCCACAGGAATTTATACTCTTTGCCTTGCTTGTGTTTGCTTGCCTTGCTGTCTTGATCGTCTTAATCGTCTTACTTCTTTATTAAGAAGTTGGAGGATTAAACGTTCCCTTTATTTTAGCGAGGAGGCCATTGTGCCAGACACTGACAAATGACTTTTAAATATCCAAGCACGCTACCACAACGTACTCCTTAGCGAAGAATCCTTCCAGGAAAAAGTTGATCACTCTGTGAAGCTGCTCCAGTGTACCAGGTCTCTGACGAAACTGGAACATTTGAATCTTTCGAATCAACCGTGCCCTTATTGATTGAATATGTCTAATCACTGAAAGCTCACTCCTTTGCGATCTTAACTGTGTAAAACCCGTGTATGCACCTGGCTGAGTATTTAGATTCTGTGCGGATGAACTTTGTAAGCCTATTCATAAATTAGTTAAATTGTCTTTGGAGTCATCCGCTTACCCTTTGTTATGGAAGGAATCTTTTATTATTACACTCCATAAAAAGGTAATTAGTCCTGTGGTCTTGTGAAGCGTAGATCTACTACCACTAACCTTTTAGAATTCACATCTTCAGTGATCAATGTGTTCATTGGTAAGATGCAGACTGACGTCATTTATACTGATTTTAGTAAGGCTTTTGATTCAGTTACTCACTCCTTGCTGCTTCACAAACAAAGTTTAATCGGCTTTCCAACTAACCTTCTCAGTTGGATTTCTGATTACCTAAGTACTAGAACCTAAAAAGTTCAATTTCGTGATTCATATTCTAAGTGCATCCAGGTTACTTCTGGAGTTACCAAGGTAGTCACTTGGGTCCATTGCTTTTTACTATCTTTATCAATGATCTTCCTTCAGTCTTGGCTCACTCTCGGGTGCTTATGTACGCCGATGATGTAAAAATTTATTTAACTTATATTGATATGGTTTTCCGCTATAATTTGCAAGCAGACTTGGATGCATTTCACTCTCGGTTATGTAAGTTTAAGACATTTTACAGAAGCTTACCAAAATAAGTCACTTACATGCTGGATAATGTGGCATTGCAGCGCCTAAATGACATAAACGATCTTGGAGTAATTCTTGACCATCAACTTAAATTTCGCTCTCGTGTAACTGCTGCTGTTAACAAGGCCAGGAGTTTTTTGGGTTTATTAAGCGGTGGTCGAAAGAATTTGACGATCCCTACACTACCAAGATTCTTTACACTTCTCGTGTCCGTCCTTCTCTTGAGTATAGATCATGTGAGTGGTCTCCGCAATATTCGACTCATTAAGATAGAATAGATTCTGTGCAAAAGCAATTCTTATTGTTCTCTTCGTGGTTTGAACTGAAATCCAGAGGTTCGCTTACTACTTTTAATTAATCTTCCCTATTTAGCCGTTGAGTTGTGCTTGGTGAAATTTTTCTTACTTAAGCCCAGTTTACACGACCTGATCACTCAGCTGAGTGTTGTATCTGAGTATCTGTCAGCCCGTGTAAACAGGCGTCTGAGCCTTCTCAGCTGACCATTCAGGTGTAATAGAACTGGCTCGATTTGAACTGACCGCTCACCAGAGTGCTTACATAACCATTGGTTTTGTAAATGTCTCAACTAAGCTTCTCAGACATGAGCAAATACTGAATTGAGTTGCTAAGCTGAGATTTTTGTCAATTAGGTCTGAAAACTCAGCTGAGCGATCAGGTCTTGTAAATTAGGCTTTAGACTAATTTAATTAAATTAGGCTTTAGACTAATTTATGGTGAAATCGACTTATCGGAGTTGGTTAGCCAAGTCAATCTCAATGTTCCTTGTAGATTGTCTCGTAACTTTGTCCCCTTATCTCTGAAACGTTGTACTACTAACTGGTAGTAGTTAACATTATTTTATACTTTTCCATCCGGTTTTCATGTCGGCTGCGTCTCTCGGTCGGTTGGGCGGGAGGTGGGTTACTTTTTTGTCTGGGTTTCGCGCGTAACAAGGTTCGACTTGGTGTCGCTTGATATAATAGCCGGCCTCAGGAGGCATCTCTCCAGTAGTTTGCCAAAAACTGGGAGGAGGCTTATTGGATTTAAAAAAATCCAGTTTGTCTAGAGGCTTTCCTAGCTTATGTAGCATAACTATATTAGCACTTTTCCAAGCATTGGGAAAGTAGTTAATATGAAGAGCTCGTCATTGAAAATGAGAAACAAAAACAATATTGCCTTGCGGGGGAACGTGTATATCCAATTCAGACAGGAAGGACTTTAGCATACTCTCTGGTTTTCTTTCAAAATATTTTTAAATTTAATTTATGAACCAAACCTTTTTGCAAGCAGAGGCCGGCCGGTTCGGGTTCAGTTTCGAGTGGTCATACACTTCAGGGTATTGGTTTGTGGTTCGGCCCAGAGAACCAAAACAAAACGATCAATTTTCAGCTTTGCTTTAAGATGAAACTTGTGCTCTGCCACCCGCAAGTCTTTATTTCACCGAAACTTGCTATGAAAATTCATTACATAATGACTTCAAACCATTTCCAAGACAACTTATCTATTAAGATATATTTTCAGAAATATTTGCATATATTGTATATAAGGGTAAATAAGGGAGGTTTTATTCCTACACAGGGAATGCAAAGGATAGTTGTTGATGATCCATTGGATGATTTTGGTATCCATTTGGAATGGATATCGGATATTAAAATAATCATATAATGGTAGATTGATCTTAGATTTTCATCCAAATTAGCTGAAAATCATCAAAAGGATATGAAAAATGTATATTTTAATATAAAACGAAGAATATTAAAAAGTATCCATTCCAAATGGATCTTTTTTCTATACCTTTACCTGTATTCCTGTTCGTTGCTCATCAATTTTCTCACAGACTTATATATAGAAGGTGATCGTCTACAATCCAGATTCTTACATTTTTTAGCCATAGCATTATTGTTGTAGCCGGCTCGAAGTCAGTTGTATTTCTTGTGCTTAAGTCCAGTACGGAGACGTTGAGAACTTCTCTGAGCCCATCTAATTACATAGCTTAGAGATTACGCTCAAGAAAGTTCTCAGAGCACATTCTCAGAGCGAGTTCGGAGATGACACAAATGGGCTCTGAGAATGAGCATGGCCCGCCAACTCGTTTTTTGCCAAACAGCTGAATAATTTTCGCAGGGGATCATAGAAATTATGAGATATGCTTCATCTCCAGTCTATGGACTATGGCCTCGAGTTAATGTGGTACGCGGCTACTTATAGTTCCATCAAAAAATCCATATCATATCATCCATATCAAAAAATCCATGACTTCTTTTTCAATTTTATAAACCAATTTATTTTTAAACATTTAGCCCGCCTATTTGTTTAAACAAACCACATCTTGCTTTTTCTGTTGCCTGGTCACACTAGTCTCAGAGGCCGCTTTGAGAAATATGAAACAATTCTCGCTGCGAGGGAAATGTGTTTTTATTTTTACAACAAAGAACAAAAGCACAAAAAATACAACTGACCTCGAGCCGGCTAAAACAATATTGATACGTCACTAAGGTCACCAACTGAAACCACTATTTTTCTAGACCTTTTAAAATGAGGACATTATAAGAACATTTAATTATTTATTGCATAGTTACAAAGTAAGATATGAGTTTTTTGAAAAAACTAAGTCGGGACTACCGCATTAAGCCAAACTTCATGAAATTTTCTTAATAGATAAAAGTTTGCCTCCCGACTAAGAGATAAGCCATAGACATAAATAAAAATTAAGTTCCTCTTCTCACTAACTCTTAGGCAAGGAGAGAGTACTGGCCGTGCTGACACACTCGCTGGTACTAATACTATTGCCAACTTCTGCTAGATCCAGGGAATCCACCGATGGCCTGCGATTGTCGTCCCACAGTTCCTGGGTCAAGGCATGCGTGTTGTAACAGAGCACCAGTCTGGTGTTGAGACCCTCAAAAATACTAACCACACTGGGCTTGAGATTGAAGAAAATGATTTTCTGATTGCGTCGTCGGAAATCATCCACTATGGACGAAATGACCTTGGCCGCGGTAAAATCGGCTGCATATATATAGGTGCAGTCAATGACCACAGGATGCGTCGATTTACCGCCCAATTTCATGACCATATTGCGTACGAACTCCACCGAGGGGAAGATAAGACAGCGATCGGGCGTAATCTTGACAAATTTGACACCCTGATCGGTTTGTAGCTGTTCCAAGGTGATCTTGGGCCTGGCCGAGTGATACAGTATGAACAGTTGATTCAAACCGATGGCGACTGTAATGCCAATCTCCAGGGGCAGCACAAGACAGGTAATGAAAGCCAATATGCCCGGCACTAAGTCAGAACCTGTTGGTAATAATTCAAAGTTAAAGAAAATAAACTGCAAGTGGAGCTAGGACTTACGCTTACTATGCCACATGGGCATGACGATCTGATACTGGACTTGGAATATAACCGCCGATAAGATAATGCCCGCCAGCACCGCTTTGGGAATGAAGGCAAAGTACTCGGTGAGGAAAGTGAGGGCCAGCACCACAACGATGCCTATGTAGAGATTGGACATATTGGTGCGACATCCGCTGGCATTATTCACAGCTGAACGAGCTAGTCCGCTATTGCAACGATAGCCCGAGAAGAAAGAGGTGGCTATGTTACCCACGCCACATGCAATCATCTCCTGTGTGATGTCTATCTGCTTGCCCTTGGAGAAGGCTTTGCACACCGACGTGGTCTCCAGTAAGGCCATGATGGGTATTATGATTAGGCCATAGCCCATTTTCTCTACCATCTCCCAGAAGCTCTCACCGGCCACTGCTGGAATTCCTGCGGTGGCGTTTCCTGGTTGCGGTTCTATATAGAACGGTGGCAGTGCTGGTGTGGGCATGCCATCGGGTATGTGTCCAGTCAGACGGAAAGGATTCGTGCCCTTTGCCTCCAAGTGCATGGTGATCAGTGTAAAGACTATGACGATGGAGGCATTGCGAGTGGTACCCACAAACTTCAGCAATCTATTCAGAAAGCGCTGGAATCCAGTTCGTTCCGCATCCTTCTTGGGGCCTATACTCATCCTGCCCAGGCTGCGCATGGAAAGCAGCAAGAAAACGCAACCAAATCCTAGACAGGTATCGGCCGTACGTATATTCTTGATGTCACGGATCATACCAATCCAGGTTTGCAGGAACGAGCCGCCCGCATTCTTTAAACCAAACATTGATCTTAACTGCGAGGTGGATACAATTAGGGCCACGGCACTCGTAAATCCGGCACTGACGGGTCCCGAGACAAACTCCACCAGACAGCCCAACTTAAAGAAGGCCATTATTATCTCTATGATGCCCGTAAGGAACGTAAGAAGTACTGCACGCTGCCAGCAGCCCTGGGCAAACTGATAGACCATCAAAGAGGCGACAGCTGTGCTGCCAATTGTGCTGTCCTTGCAAGTGCCCAGGAGTACATAGACAAAGCAACCCATAAACGAGCCATAGAGTCCAAACTGGGAAGATAAAATTGATGTTAGTTGAGCATGCAGAATGTGTACACGGGGTTAGTAAGAAAGAAGATAGTTCCCTTAATCAAACCATACCAAAGGGCCAAGCCGAGCTTCTCTCAATCTCTTGGCTTTTGTGTTTCTTGTTTTCGCCAAGAGAAATGGACCTACAGTTTAACGCCGAAACCGAACGGCTACGTTTGACAAGCTTTTTCATGGTTAGTTACTTTACAGTTGTCGCCAACAGCTGGTGAAGGTGACCGGGCGATGAGGAAAAATGTTGATTACAATAACGGCAATCATGGAACAAGAGAGATGAGCCTTCTGAGACCACATCAAAGGACGATATTCACCAGACGAACTGCACTTTCAACAGCTATTCGAATTGGACATAAAAATAAAAGGGAAGCATCCCGGAAAAGCATAGACTGCATAAATCTTAGGCCGAAGAATTCAAACGAATTTGTTTTAAGGATAACGATTTTAATTTTCTAAGCTGTTTGAGAAGTCGAATGATTCATATTCCGTATTGTCATATCTTTCAAGGCAATATCTTCCAATAGCAATATCTTCCAAGGCTTCCAAATTTGCTTGCCTTTGAAGTACAAACAGAAGGACAAGGTTCTTGACTTAGACTTAGAGTCCAAATCAAGTCCAAAAAATCACAAAATTTTCCTTTTTCTTCGAACTTGTTTTTTCTAAATAATTCTATACTTATTTCTATTTCCCAGTTACTCACCTCTGGCGGCAGTCCCACCACTCCTGAATAGGCCAATCCCTGTGGTACTACCGTCAGACCCACTGTTATTCCTGCCAATATATCACCGATACAATCTGCGCGATTATAGTCAGGCAACCAGCTTAGAATTGGCAGCCGTTTCTTCAGTGTTTTCATGCGAAACACATTTTTTGCATATCGCATACAACATGCGCTGGTGGAGGATTCATTTTCCTGATTGGTAGCCTCTAGTTGCTCAAGACTTTTGGACTTGGAGGTGCGATGATCCGTGATCAGAATGAAATCCGTGGACGAGCTATCGAATTGCGCCTCCAAAGTCTGACTCACTTCCGTTCGCTTACGAAACGTTACCTCGTTCTCTAGCGTTGACATTGGGTGTTGATCTTGATCGTATCTGTGCCACTGGCTGACTGATACAACGATATGGATGTACGGTTGGACATGCGAAATCAACCTGATGCTGGGCAGCTGCGTCAAGCCCTCTTATCAGCTTTGGCGGCTGCTGTTTGCCTACCTTATGGCGTAAGTGTGGGAACGGGATAAAGGTTGTATGTTTCAGTTATCTTCATAGAGCCGGCCATAAACACGGCAGAGAGCCGCGGACTTGACAATGACCAAAGCTTTGTGTGTTATTTGATTTGGAATTCTCAGCTCAACTGTCACCAATCATGCAAATTTTCCATTAATCAATATATGTACGTAAGTAATTCGGCGGGGTAAATATTGATATCGACGGCTAATCCATTCATTTGAGCGCAGATTACTGGTTCAACTTGTTGACGGAAATATGGCGAACTAAACGAAAGTGGTGAAATAAGGCGATGGGTTTGGAAATTCGATTGAAGAGATGCCTAAATTGTGTTTCCCTTAAATTTTACAAGAATAGGAAAATTCCAAAAGACTTTTCCTGGAACCGATGCGCTCAAAACAATAATAAACCTGAACATGTTTTAGTGCATTTCGTTGGCCATGCCCCGGTGGGCCGGATGCTTGCCGAAGTCATGCATCAGTGTGTATTAAAGAGAGACAGAGAGCCTCTCTTCTTGGGGAACCCTGTTGTAAAGCTCTGAGCGCATCACAATTGGATTTTCTCTTTTCGCTTCAACCAAGAGACAACAATAACCATTAAGTTTTTATTTCTGAGCAAATGTTGGTTCAAATGTTGCACTTATAAAGTAGTGGCTTTCCACTATAACGCTCTCTTTTTAGCTGCTCTTTTTTTTACAATTTGCAGCTAATGCGAAATGTTGTTTCCACTCTTATCGTTTACTTCTTTTGCGGCAGACACTGCACAAATAAGAAAGAGTTTCTGTTTAGCGGGGTACTGGCAACTTTTGAACTCTTGCAAATGCTCACTGCTAACAATTTCTGGAAGCAGCGATGTTCACCGATTGCACCCAGGGGCCGAGCGCAATCGGCTATTTACACGCACACGACCCCAGCGCATGCCGAAGTCGGGCATATGAACGTAAGCAGAGCTCTCTTTGCCTTCATTCGCTGCTCAGCCGTCGTTGAGGGCAGTTCAATGCTGGGCTAAGTCGCTTTAATATCGCACACCAATACACTCTTTTTTTGGCCTTGCTTTTCTTGGACATCGCAGTTCTGGAGTCAGTCATAAATAATGCTGAAGAGAGCGAATAAAAAGGCTTCGCGTAGACTGAAAAGATTACACGCCCTTGGTCAATGTGACCATAATACACTAATATACTGAGCTTTTGCTCTTTACGGACTGAGCTTTTGCATTTGCACCACGCCTCCGCCACACACTAAACGTTATTCGGACTGAGCTGAGAGCCCCAAGAAAGCATAACCATACCTTGTAGTTATATCATGAATGTCGCAAAACTCGTTACAATAAAATTATATTTTGGATTTTACTAATCTAGTTTAATGGTATTTTACCCACCTTATAAAGGGTAGCGATTTGATTATTTGTTCTTTGCACTTATTAATATTCTTAGAAATCGCTTTTGTGGGTTATCTTATACAGTTTTGGTTCGCTGCAGTTGACACAGTATTTACGTTGTTTTTCATCTACGCATTTCGGCAAGTTTCTTTTGACGTTCAGTGGAAATCTTTTTTATTTGCAACATAAAAATTATATTATACCAAATATGTACATCCGTAGAGATAGTAAGTCACGTTTTCAGCTTTATGTTATTGTTAAGTTGTTCATGTATGTTAAGATTCAAAGCACCGCCTTGTTTTGTTAGTTTAAAGTATTTGCTTAGCTTGTTCTCTTTTCTCTTTTCCCCCAGATAATCGTTATAATCCAATGATATTATTAGCCTCTACATATGCTTCGCATATAATTTAGGGTATTTAGGGAACATGCAAACATGATTTCTATGCACTTTAGAATACCAAAGATCAATGCCTAGGTATTGGAAGGCCATTCACAGTCTTTGACTTGATGAACATCCTATTTAGCTTGCAAAATAATAAAAATGTTATTTGCACCATAGATGCAGGAATTCTAAAGTTCTTGCAATTCGCTCATCGACAGCGCAATTCAAGTTCTTCTACAAAGGAATCTAGAGGGGCCTTCGTGTCCTTTCCCCCTTTTGAAGTAATACTTAGCAGAATTTCCTCGAGAAAGTAACAGAGATGAGGTGCGGTTTCAGTGGAAGAGGAACACAGAGACCCACACTTTATGGCTTTTAATTCTTTCCCACTATAAAACTTATTATTTTATTATTTTTCAATAAAATTCCCCTTGAGAGCTTACACACTAAGAAAAGAACTGCGGTACAAAATGCAGCCTAAGCGGACTTCTTTTAATTTTCACCCAAAGTAAGGGTTTACGAAAAATTTATTACTCGAAAAGTACCAAATCGATAGCGGTTTTGTTCGATAGATATTGATCAGCTACTTTTAAAATTTTGTAGTTTTCAGCGGTTTTTTGTAGCCCCTCAAAGTCGACCCTTTTTAAAACAGCCGCCAGTTTCCAGAGACGCTCTCGGAAAAAATTTGATTGATATCACTAATCTGACGCATAAATAAGGTTCTCAAGTCAATTTCGATGACCAACCCCTAAGGCCCACTCCCTATTTATGGACCGATCAAAAATACCACCACCTACGACAACGAGCAATTTAAAAAAACTATAGAAAATCGTCAACATGGCCTCCAATCTGACGCACCAGGTGATGTTCCAAATCGCTTTAAAGTTTCGACAACATTTTCTCTAAAATGAAAAATTTTTAGTTTAGCATCGATTATTGCATCTGCTATTAGCTTTCACGGAAAATTTTATCAAAATCGTAGACTTTTCGGATTTGGAAGCGCCAGGACAGGGAAATCACAACAACCAATATAGAGCCTTTTTATTCATGAGCAGTTCTACTTTTTTTCACATTGGAATTGATCAAAAATAATAGATTTTTTTTTTTTTTTTATTCCTTTATCCTTTGTGTTTTTTTAAACTAGTTGATCGAATATGCTTTTTTTTTTTTTTTTTTGTTTTTTTTTTTTTTTTTTTTTTTTTGCAAATGCGCCCATTTTTGTTTCCCCGACCTACCTTACAAAATCAAAATATCTTTTTTTTTTTTGCTTAAAAATTTCGGATGTTTTTAACATTTAACGTGTTCAGCCAAAAAAAAAAAAAAACAAGTCCGACGTTCATGGCAAAATATCAGCTCTGGTCATAGAACATTACAAAAATCAGGCGCGTCAGTTTAAAAAGCCAACGGTGGTTCGGAAATCATGAACAATTGGTGTTCTGGTGGTGGTTTTGCACTTATGCTGCTTTGAAATTCCCAAGCAGTTAAAGCAATGCTGGCATAAGGAACTCTCTGCTTCTGCTCTAATGATAGCACCGGGAGGTTCTTAAACCTCCTGTTCAGTTGACCAGACTCCTTTGTGGTGTTGTGTTTGACTATTAACCATAACATGACGTGACATTACCTAGTCTATTGTACCCCCTTCTGAGTTAAAAACTCTCCAAGCAGACTTTTTCTTGAACAAATCCAGGATTTTCGTAGGTTCTAGGTTACTAATCTTGTTGGGGTGTAAGCTGTGTTCCCCAAAACTGTTGAATCTGCGCCTCGCTAGAGCATCGCTGTATGTTATTTGTTATTATCAACTTTTACAGGTGACTCCGCAGCCTGCAGTGGCCCGTGTAGAGCCCTGTCAGGAACCTGAGGGCATTCTTTCCTTGTAGGATCAATTTCTGGAACCTTTTGAGGTTGTGGCTCACTATTAATGCTTTTGCTTGTCTTATGCTACTGATGTTGACCCAGGAGGCTGTTCTAAGCGATTTCTCTTCCTTTCTAAGGAGTTCCCTGATGGTGTGTTGGCCTATGCCAAGGTGGGGCTTTGGTCCTACCATGGCGGTGGCTGCACCCATGGTATACTTAAGTATTCCTTGGTTGCACCCTTGCATGCCAGTTTGTGGGCGATTTCGTTTCCGGGGATATTGTTGTGTCCTGGCATCCAGCTTAAGGATAGGTTGTTCCTGCTGCCTATTTGGTCCAATTTGTTAATTGTCTCTAAGACGAGCTTAGCGGTGAACTTACTACTGCTAAGAGCGTTGAGAGCTGCTTGACTATCTGAGAGGATAGTAGTTTCTCTTTTATGGTAGTTTTTCTCCATATTAAGGTCTGCGCATAGGGAGATAGCACATACTTCGGTTTGAAATATGCTTGTAAATTCTGCCATTGACTAAAACCTTTTTGTTTCAGGTCCTGCTATTCCAAGTCCAGATCCTAAGGGTTTCAGATACTCGTCTGTGTACCACTGAATTGTGTGTGGTTGCATTTTATATCCCTCTGTCAGTGAGATCCAATCACTCTTATTTGGGGGTGTCCTGGAAATCTCTAGAGATTTTGGCTTCGGTTGGTTTGCAAATCGCTAGAGAAATCCGTCGGTGTCCCAGAACTTCGAGAGATTTCGTTTTCTTCGAAAATCTAGTTCGAAAGGTGTGTGTCTAAGATTATGGTCCAACTACAAAAACAGTGATATATTGCGTGGGTTCGTGAATTCGCTATTGGTCGGTTAATGTATTGGCTGGTTTGTGTATTGGTTGGTTTGCCGAGGCACACCGAGAATTGGTTTTGGGTTGGAATTTGGTTGGAAGAGATTTCGGGACACCGCCAATTATTTTTGTGTACAGTGAAGTTCCTGTCAAAGTGGAACTTTAACCATAGGGTTACATAAGTCGGAATTCCTGATTCAAACCTGTTCAACTAATCTTTACATTGAGATTAGAAACCTTATACGTATTTGGCCTACAAAGCCACATCCTCTTGAGTTTGCTCATATTGGTAATTCGTATTGAATGATTTAAGCCTTAATCATTATTTTCTTTTGATCAATTCTATAAGTTTTTGCAGCAGTAATCAGAACCAAATATAGTGCAAATCGTCTAAAATTTGCTTCAAGTTTGGCTGTGTCTACATTGTTCAACGCATGAGTCCTGCTAATCTCTTCGAAGTACGACAAATAGTCAACTTTCGGCATTGTGTTCAGAGGTTTCTAGCCATAACTCCAAGAAGCTTCACCCTAGAACTAAGAAATCATATTATTACACTTATTTGAGCGTTTTTGGTTCCATAAAAGTATTTTCCAATTTTCTGATTTTCGCATCTTAAAAAGATTTTGTTTTGGCTTTTCATTAATTCGTCGCACTCTACAGATGTTAGCGATTCCAATTATACAAGCTATACTAATTGGTAGATGAATTAACTTAAATGCGAAGTTAGTTATTCTGAGTAGAATAAACATTTTCTGTCCTATGAAAGCTGGAAAATAACATATTTATGAAGATTCACCTTAATTTAGGTTTGGCAGAAGAAATGTTCATTCCTTATAAGTAAATCTTTTTTGATTTTTTTTATTTAATTTTAATGTTTTTTTTTACATGATTTTTAAAAATTGTATTTTAAAAGCATTGCATTATTTCATATAAAGTAAGATATATCATTACATTATACAAAGTGTTTCTTTCTTTCTTTTTTTTTATGTATTTAACCATAAGTTTAATATTATGTGTAAGCAATTTTATAATTCAATAGCAGTAAATTGTTTTCAGAGACCATGGCTATATATGTATCATATATATGTATGTATGTATGTATAAGTATTTTGTATGTATTGTATATGTAGCACTTTAAAATAATTGTATGTATGTATAAATGTAAAGTGCATTTAAAACTAAAAGAATTTTAAATAAACGATTCTTGCATACAAAAATAAAAAGTGCGTGTGAAGAGGCTGCAGCATAAATCTGAAGAACAATTGACAATTACTTAAGGAAAGAATTTCTTTAGATTAGATTAAACTGCCAATAAAGCGTATTCCATATTTATATATATATATAGACAATTTTGTGTAAAGAACTTCCTGGTGTATGTGTATGTGTGTGTGTGTGTGTGTGAGTGTGACAGTTAACAAAAAAAAGTCTTAACAAACATATGATTATGCATATGGTGAACCGAACACAAAAACCAAATAATTTTAAGAACGCAACAAACATTGAATCAAAATTCGTAAAACAACAACAACAATTATGACATTTTGTTTAAACTATTGCAGGCGAATCATTTGTTTTCCATTCTGCTTTACTGCCAAACGCCAATAGTATAATTCCTGCTCAGATGACCCATGCGACGCTGACGTCCGACTGAAATAGAATACATTTAAAATACGATTAGAGAAATATTCCATTCGATGCAGATTGCTGGTTAAAAGACGCAACACTAACAAAACTGTTTTATTTATAAATCAAAGACGTAGCAATTTCTTGGCGCAGATTCCAAGTGTCAACATTTAGTGTATACAGAAAATATAGCCACTGTTAGCTTAAGACTGATGACATACATACTTATGAGTTATTTAAATATTTGCTAACCCAGTTAGATATTATTTTCGACGCATTTGGATTAAAAGCGATAAAGTTGACGCCCTATTAAAAACTAAATTTAAAACTGACCTAAAGTCGGTAGTTTATGTAGCCGATATATTTTATATTTAGGGTAAGCTTTGAGGAATTTCGATATAATGTGGTTCTCAAGCAATATCTTTGGAAAAAGAAGTACCAACTAAATACAAGCACAAGTGGTGGGTATTGGAGCTAAGAAGATATCACGATTCTGGTTTCGAGAACGAGAATTCAATGGATTCACGTCTGGGCTACCAACATGAACCATGTAGAACATGGTTTTTTAGACAGGTTTGAGTCTTTTTTGACTTGTGAGCTGTAGCGGAGTCTTGTTGAAAGGTCAACGGCTTGATTGCAAATAATGTCGTGTTAAGAGGCTTCACAACATTTTCCAAAACATCGGATTGATACACTTTCGCCGAAGTTTTGACTCCTTTTTCACAAAAATGGAGCTTAATGAACACCTTATAGGTGATTTTTCACCAAACCATCACTTAAGCCGCATGGTGAGCTCTCTAAACTCTCGGAATACATTTGGACACTCTATCGTACTATTTGTTGAACGATTCCTTTATGGTGAAAAATTTCTCCGACAGATTTCACCTTTTCCGTGTCCGCATTTTTGCAAATTACAACAACACGATTTTCGAGCGAGCCCCATTCCATGATTGCAAACAACTGACGCCAAAAACTTTTGATGCTGTAATATAGCATAAATGTCACTTGTCAAATAGCCATCAAGTTGGAGTAGATGCGTTCAATGGTTCTTGAAAACGAGTTTGTTCAATACGTATACCAAAACAATTGTGAATACTAGGTGTATAATCCAAATGAAATGATTGGTTCAAAGAAATAGAGCTTATACAGTTTGTGGTTCATTCTGGGGCAAAATGCATCGCCATCGCCATAAAGGTTAATGAGCTTAATCTGTTTGCAGTCATTAGGAATATGAGCTGACTAAATCGGACTTGATTTTTTTTAAAATATGAAGCACAAAGCACTTTGACTCCACTCTTGCAGGTCCCTAGAGATATTGGGACTAAAAATTAATCCCACCGAAAGTAAGTGAGGATTGAATTCAGTATGGACTTGTCGATCCCCAAATTCTTGTTTTAATATAGGATATAGGTTTATATCAACAACACATGTGATTGATTTTCGGGTCTATCCCGAATACCTTGTTTTAATATAGGATATAGGTTTAGATCAGTAACACATATGATTGATTTTCGGATCTTAAGGATCTTAAAGATACTCAAATGGTTTTTAGAAATTTATTTTCCAAAGTGTGCGAAAAGTCACATTACGACCGAAATCATAATACAGTCGAAATTCTCTACTGCAATTTCGTTCAATATACAAACAATTTCATATTCGGGGGTCCTGCAAATGTCCAGAGATTTTGGCTTCGGTTGGTTTGCAAATCGCTCGAGAAATCCGTCGATGTCCTACAACTTCGAGAGATTTCGTTTTCTTCGAAAGTCTAGTCAAAAGGTGTATGTATAAGATTAAGGTCCTACTACAAAAAGAGTGCTAAATGGCGTAGGTTCGTGAAGTCGGTTTTGTTTGGTTTGTGTATTGGTTGGTTTGTCAAAATCTCATAACAAAATACGAGAGGTTTGAAACCAACCGAAAGAGATTTCTAGGACACCGAGAATTGGTTTTGGGTTGGAATTTGGTTGGTAGAGATTTCTGGGACACCGCCGATTATGAATTTTCTATATAACGTAGTCTATTTTTGTCCTCTAGAGATTCGCTATATAAAAGTTCGATTGTATTTCATACAAGCCTTTATGAACCACTGAACCGAACCGAACCGAAATCGCGGTTCAGTTGGACCATGTATTGAACCGAACCGGCGGTTCAGAAACTGTGTGAACAACTGAACCGAACCAGTACTTATTTTCGAGTGAGTAATAAAGTACTCTTTCTACTGGGCCTAAGCGCTTCTTGCAACATGTTTGCCTAACTGCTAAGTAGTTATGTCTACATTCTTTACTAAGCGTTGGATCTAGCGAGCGCTTGATAGTCGTGTGCGCTAAAATGCAGACGTCCGTGAAAATTTTAATGGTATCTCAAAGTCAGTCGCATCTCGGATAAAAGAGCATGTCTGTGGGGTGGTGGTATGGTCGGTCGAGTCTCACATCCCCCTTTTTTCTAACTTTAACCGGGATCAAAATTTGGAACCTTTTCAGGTATAGTTTTTTCAATCCGATATCAGCTTATTATTGTCCCCGCTTTGGTTTGAGCGGATCCCCAATGGCTTGTTTTTATTGCCACTGGACCTACTTCAATCTTGATGCAGGATTAATTGATTTTCAAGTAGGATCCTTACTTGAAAAGAGCAGTTTTGGATTGATACACGACTCGACCGTTCAAGTACGACTCGAGTACTTGAAATTTCAATCTGGTAGTCGAGTTCAAATCAATTTATTTAGCTTGATTTTAGCGCGCCATTTGGTTTTCAGGATTCAAACAATTTTGGGAATTTACAAGGGGTTTCTTTCTATTTAAATAAACAAAATCTTTTTCGAAATTCCGATTAAAAGGTTTTGGTTACGGGCTTTAGTATGTTTTACCGGTAAAGAGTATCGGTTGTGGTTTCGATTGCTTAGAAGACTCTAAAATATATTAAAAAGTAAAAAAAACTTACGACTTAGACTTAAGACTCTATACTTAAACATAGTTAAAACTACTAAAAGGTATCTTAGAGAACTTATTCCATTTTAGAAATATTTAAAATACTTTACGTACTGCAAGTCAACATCATTCTTCGTTGTTAGTTGGCAGCTGGTTGGTTGTTTGTTTTGAAGGATATAGGTCGATTGGTAGGGTGGGAGGAGGTCAGTGGTGTACAACATTCACATTTGTATGTTGTTGTTGTTGCTCAGCCGGGCAGTTGTTGTTGTTGTTGTAGTTGTTTCTTCTGATGTAGTTGATTAGTAATGAAAATATTGGACACACACGCACACACATTTAAAATTGTTGTTCACATATAATTGGTGGCATGTTTGTTGTTGTTTTGCTTTTTGTCTTTTTATTTACGCTGATTCAGGCGTTTCACACGTACTGTAAAACATATAGAAAAACAAAGAAAGAGAGAGAGAGAGTAGGTATTTGGGGGTGGGGGAAGAGAAGAAACAAAATTTATAGGCATTAGTCAAGTTTTGTGGTAAACAAGAGGATTTTTACAAGTACATATAATGCGGGGTTAGAGCTCAATCAATCAAAGTAAGGTATCAACTTTCAATCAATCAATCAAATAAAGGTACAACATTCCAGGCTGTTCAATAGAAGTCTTGTAGTTTTTAAGTTTCGTTCTATTTTCTTGGTATTAGAAGGCTGAAAGAAAGCATTTTGGTAGGGCTGCGTTAGTGCGGGAGAAAGGCAACAATTTTCTAGTTGAGAACAACAAAAGTAGTAGAAGGGTACACACTATTCGCTTGAGATTGGACGCCGAAAGTAGTGCTACATATTTGGTTGGGTGTTGAGGTTTCTGGAGGTGGTTCATCTTTTTTTTTTTTTTTATATATTTATTGAATTATAAAATGTCTGTATTATTTTTGCAATTTATTTGTGTTTTACTTAAAAATTTACATCGCAGTTTAATTCCTATACGAAGAGAATATCATTAGAATTCGGGGTATGTATTTTGGTTGTTGGTTTTGGTATGTAAATGTGTTTTTGGTGTCTGGTGATAGAAACATACATTCAAGATGGAGGTTGGCATGCCAGGAAATGAAAAAACAAAGCGTGCAATTACTATGTGGTACGGTAACAATTCGGTTGCATTCGTTTCTAGTACAAAAAAGATCCAAGTTAAGTTTACAGTTAATGTTGGCAAAATGCTGTTTGTTTTTTTTTTTATACACTTTCTCTAATCTGCAGAAGCTTTTCTTTATGTAGCTGGCTCTTGAAAGTGTTTTTTTTTAGGGGGTTAGGCAAATCTTCTGCAAAGAACGATTGAATAAGTTAAACTCACTGTTCATAGATACCTGTGTTAAGTATTAGAGAAAGAGTACGCCTAAAAACGATTTCTGCTGGGTTAGGATGCCTTTGACTTTTTGTGTGTGTGTCGTAAATCAGTTTCAAACATATATCTCTCTATGGTTCGTTCTGCGTTTTATATTTTTTATCCTTTTTGTTCGTTTTTTACTTAGATATTTTCTTGTTTAGTTTACAAAACGTTTTAAAAATGATTTAGTTTGCTTTTTGTAGTTTTTTGGTTTTTTTTTTAGGTTTTATGTGATTCTTATTGAATTCTTGTTGATTTTCTATGCAGATTATTGAAAAATCTGAACTGCAGGCGTAACTCAAGATCTTTTCTTACTGTAAATGAGAAACAGAAAGAGAGAGAGAGAAAGAAAAAGAGAATAGTACACATAAACATAAAACAATAAAGGTGACACAAAATGAAAAAATAAAATAAAACAGTTTGAACTGTCTGTCTCTGTGGGGCATATCACAAAACTGAGAGGAAACATCTGCTGGGGATGTGTGTGTGTGTGTCTGGATGTGTGCTGGATTGGCCGCTGACAGATTTTGGGGCGGCTAGGATTAGTAGCACAGACTGATGGGCGTGTCTGGATTATATACAAGATGAATAATGGATGTGGCAGAAAGCAGCTGATTGACAACGACGATATGATTAAGTAAATAAACAATTGTGTCTGGATTCTGTATACCCTGGCAGATCTCACATAGGTTTTTGTCTTCATTTTCAGAAAAAGTTAATGCTAAGCCCTAGTACAAAAACTGCGAATACGTTAGGGTTGATTAAAGGACGACGAGTGGAAAATGAAACTAGTGTCAGTCTTGTTCTCAATTCCACTTCCGCAAAAGTCTTGTGACTTAGAGATCAAATCTAGTGGTAAACCTGTTTTGGTTCCTTTTAGTTAATCAAATTGTTAAAGCTATATTTTCACTTGTCAGATATTTCACATGAGTTTTTTTTATAAGTTTATCCGCTTAAAGCTATATGCATATTTGAAAATACGAAAGGTATAAGCCGATAGTCAAAGTCTACTGATGAAAGTACTGGTACATCCTTAAAATAGCTGTACAGAAAACCAGCTGTCTATGATCAGCTGTTAGCAAAATCTAAATCAAATCAGTGCGCAAAAAGGTGACGGAACGAGTGATATAGATTTGCTTAAGCGAAATCTAAATCAAATCCAAATCACTTTCGGGAATACCACTATTTATTGATAGCTCAAAATTGCAATAAGTCGAAAAAATGCTCAGCTTAGAACCAGTTTTGTGAGACTGTAACGTATACTGTAGAGTTTGCAAACTGTAGACGAATGTACCAGCACTTAACAAATTAAACTTTGAGTTTATTGTTCAATACAGTCGAGCACATTGTATCTTCTTAGTTGTCATCACATTGAAATAATTAGTCACAAGGTATTTAGCACGATTCTGTACCAAATTATCACTTTTCTAATGATCTGGCAACCCTTTAACCAACGATACACGACTATCGACTAATAAATTCCTATCGAACTGGGCGAAGCTCTCGTGATGTGCAATATTTCACGTTTTACTTTTCGTTTTTGCTAGCCTCAAAGAAATCAAATTAAAATTACAGACGACTGTTTCAAGATACTAGAAAATCTAAAATTGTCCAAAGATTAATCCTTTACTTTCAATTTGCAAGTGGCTTATATTTCTAAATGCCAAACTTGTAATTTACTTTTCATTTCACTAGTCTTAAGGCAATCGTTTGAAACCGCAAAATTCGTTCGTTTTACTTTTACCAGAACACGAATCAATTCAATTTGTGGAATTGGAATTGAGAAGAAGGCTGTATATACAGGTATTAAGCTAGCATATCAAACCACTTAACCCACAGATCTAAGATTTAAAGCGCACACGAAAAAAGAACAAATACTTCTCGAAGTGGTTAAAAATTACTTTAAAATTTTTATGACAAAACGAATTGTCATCTTCCAAATGATTTCAAACCCGTTTTGTAAGCAAAGTATGCAAAAAAGTTAGGAACTTATTTTCCCCGATTTCGAAATGGACCATAGAGCGGGAAAAAGTCGATGTCCCCAACCATCTTTAACTATGACGAAAAAAAAACGTCATCGAAAAAAAAAAATAACGTCGAAAAAACCTATCGATTGCAATATCCAGTTCGTCCAGCTCTAAATATCGATATATCGAGTTTGCAAAATCTAGAGTTTATGTCGCAGCTTCTAAAAGAACCATTCGTATTTTGAGTTGTATATACTGTGGTGTATATACTAAATGACCAAGCATAAACTGTTTAAACTTAGTGAGATGTTTAGTGGATGTAATTTAATTTTCTATATACATATATACACGAGCTTATCCAATCCTTAAGATCGTTTAGTGAGTGCGTTACTAAGGGTTATGAAAAGTGATTTTGGAAAGCTCGACTTTCTAGTGGTTTTAAAATGATTTGAAAAAAAAAACCATCGTTTTTCTGTGGACATATAAAAATCGTTTGAAAGTTTGTTTATTGAAATATCGTTTCTATTGGTCAGTTAAAGTGCAATTGCTTGTGGACGCGTAGTACCATTTTGCTGTAAGTCATCAAAATGCTTTTAATGACAGATCAACAATCCACAGGTTAATTTATTCGGAATTAAGTCGAATCGTATTTTGGTTTTGGTTCTGAAACTTATGTTTCGGTTAAAAGGACTACTTTGGTTTAATTCTTTTTATACTCTGTACCAGAGAACTGCACCGAGCCGTCACGAGTACACTCGCTCAGCGCACAAGGCTTGTCAAACTCGAGTGTTGCCCGTAGTTATGCTCAAGTTGAAACAGAACTTCGGCTGTGAGTCGTCACAAGCCCCTTGTTGCTTAAATCTAAGTTCTGTTGCGATCCGTCATGCGTAAAGCTCGTTCAGTACAAATACTCGCAATGTCTCGTAGCTTCTTTCTTTCTTGTGGCATGTTGATGTTTGAAGTTTTCAAAACACAACAACAATTGCATAAGAGGTTTGTCAAAGCTCGCCGTCAACAAGCAGATTACGTGCGAGTAAATTTTGTTGCGAGTGCGAGTAAGCACGAGTGTAGCTCGGCAAGGTTTGACCATTGCTGGTAAAAGGCTTGTTATGACTCGTTTTATGAAAAGATTGTTCATATTATTGGTCGTGCTCGTTTTGACTCAATGTGCTTGCGATCATTTCGAGTAGGTTCGAACCAAGGCAGCGAGCCCAACCAAGCCTAGTAAATGCTCGAGTGCGATCGAACATTACAGGCTTGTTGCAGGTCTCTGCTCTGTACCAAAGGTACACAAAGAGTATTTATATTCTTGATCAGCATCAAAAGCCAAGTCGATATAGTCAAGTCCGTCTGTCTATCCGTATGAACTAACAGATCTCAGAGATGGTAAGAGATAGAGGTTCGACATGTAGAGAACATAAACTTCTTATACTTGCAGGCAGATCGTTAAACCCAAAAAATAACCACATTGGCCGAAACATTTACAGTAACAAATTGATCAAAAGATGTCTTGATTTGCGTTCGATTTGGACTCTCGAGCTCTAATCGGTTAGTTTCGAATTGGGTACCGATTTAATTCACTGCTTTTATGACTTGCGACTTATTTGCTTAACTGTGGCCTAAACGACCGGTTTGAAGTCTTCCTCTCTTGCAACGTTAAGGCAAATCGTTCGACCAATTGTTTGTTGTTTTTGTTTAAACTACTTAGCTAATTTCTAAACAAGACAATGACGATTTCACTTAGCAAAGAAAAAGGTACTAAAAACGAAAGCAAGTCGTGACTAGTTTTATGTGAAATTTCATAGACAGAAACCAATAAAAGAGTTTTCTGAGCTATGAACTGTAATTTGTGTTTTCTCTTAGGTACAACTAAGGTGTGTTCCAAGGTGAAGAAAACTTTTCAATCCTATCAATAAGCAGATCTGCCAGGGTGTAAAACTTCGGCAAGCCGAATTAAGCCAAGTATTCTCAAGGGGTTTGTACAAATACACACACTCATCTCGGTCGGCAAGATGTTTTCATGTGCTTCGATAAGGAGGGACGAAGTTTAATTTACACCAAGGACAAAAATCAAAAACAATGTTTTGGGTGGAGGCGGCAACAACAACAACAAGAAGTTTACATAAAAACCAATGAGGCGAGAGATTTGATCAGGTGACTGTCTGTACATTGGATTGGTAGTGGTGGTGGTGGTGGTGGTTGTTTTGTGGTGGCTCCGTCTGGTGCTGGTGGTGCTTCACTCACGTGTGCGCTTGATAGACACCCTCATCGTCATAGTTGGGCGTGACCGAGCGACTGCCGGGCACCACCATGTTATCGGGATCGATTTCAGGATCTAAGGCATCACCACCACCACGAATGACCATATTGTCGGGATCAATTTCCACATCATAGTCAGCCGGCGGTTGTGGTGATGGCGAGGGCGATGGTGAAGGTGTGGGCGTGGCCGAGGCATAAGTTATCTCACGTTCAATCTCCATGTTACCGGGTAGTATCAATTTGGGCAAATTGGGCTTGAGTTTTTGCACACGGAAGACTGCAGTTACATAGGTTTTTATTTTTGGTGTGTTGTGTATCGATTTGGTCAAAGTTGGTGGATAGTTTTCCAAAAATATAACAGAGAATTGGTTAATGCTATTTTCACAGAGACAAGAATTCAATGGCAATATACAAGAGACAGAGGGAAAACAAATTGAGACTGGGGGGAGACGAGTTAGCTGGAAGAATGACATTTTGATATAGATCGCACTTAAAGTTAACTAAATTTTAGTTTAATTTGCATAATGATAGATAATAATACGATGAGGAGCCATCAGCTTAAGCCTTCTCTAAAAGTTCATTCCACTGCAACGAGTAACGCAACATGAACGAGTGATGTGAACGTGAACGAGAACGAGTGAAGAGAACGATAACGAGAACGCAACGTAACAGCTGTTTATGAGGGAATCAATAATTATGAAGGCCAACAGACTTTGGGGAATCAGGAACACGCTTTACCTGAGCAATGAGTATACAACTAAATTCTATAATTCATTGCTTCTGATCTGAGGAACGGTTACCACAAGAAAGAATACGAACTGAGGAGGGGACAGGCGACGAACGAACTCAACAACTTTTACCAACTCTGATTTTAGGGAAGGGTTTCAATTGGTTTGGAAATCTCTGCTCAGATTTCCTTTTCAATGCCGTTGGCTCCAGCTGCTTCTAGGTTGCTGATGCTGGATGATGCTTGCAGATTGCGCTTAATGCGACCACCACCTGATGACAAAACATGATCAGAATCTGTAGTATTAGTCCAGGTGCGTGATTTGATGAACTGCTCGAAGGCAGCCAAGCTTTTAATCCTTGTGGGTGAAATGCATGTCGATGATGATGAGGATGAGCCTGATGCTGGGACGGCGCCGGAAGCTAACGTACCTTGCTGCAATTCACCTAAACGCGAGTAAGGCAACAGAACCGATCAATAAAATACCTAAAAGTCAGCCTAACGAGTGGAGTATTTTGGAAGCCCACGTTGATCACCTGTAAAGGGTATGCCCTGCCCGAAATAACGCGTCCAACTTACTTCTGTCGATGTTGCGCTGCAGATGGGCGGCCACACGATGACGGGCATCGTTGAACTCCAGATGCAAGCCCAGTCTCAGTAGCGATGAGTTCTTCTCAACCAAATCGGTAATCTCCATTTCGATCTTGTTGCCCAGCACCGCAGATCGCTGGGAAAATTGAAAAATAAAACAAGTTACCATGGAATCAACTATCAATTTCCGTTATTAATGGATCCCACCTGATTGGAGGCCCTGAACTCCTCGATGGTGTGACACTTGAGCAGGGCTTGCACCAGCTTCACAATCACGGGCGGACTGATGAAGTTGGTCTCAACATTTAATACTCTCAGGGTTTTGCTTTTCTCGATCGCCTCGGCGAGTAGGAGAGCTGTCTTATCGGTCAGGCCAACATTTGTCAGCGATAGAACTTCCAAGTGTTCGTTCTGAGGCAGTGCGGCAAAGAGTTGTTCGAGCTTCTCATCGGAGATATTCTTGGGTAGGCGAAAGCAACGAGTAACGAGTTTAACATTCTTCTCCCAGGCCAGCTCTACTCACCTTAATGTTATTAAAGTTCAAATCAATCAGCTTGGAGTCATCATCCTTCACACGCTTAATCGATTCCTCCACATCTGTGCTATTGGGCGGATCCATGGGATAGAGTTTCTGCTGCGTGGATTTGGTAATGCCATCCCAGCCAATGCCCACCTGTTGTCCCTTGTTGAGCAGTGAGGCATGGTATTGATCCTGATTCATCATCGAGTGGAAACCCAAAATGGCAGCCAAGTCGATGATCTCCTCCTGTGTGGCATCATTCAGGGCATGCTCGTACTCATCACCCAAGTCGATGGCAATCTGTTCCTCGGCCTCAATTTCGCGCGCATCCCTCGGAGGTGGCACCCACTTCTTGCCGCGCACTGTACCCTGGACAAATGGCTCGAACTCTGGCTGATCGGGTTCCTCAATGGCCTGCTTATTGATGTGCTCAATCAATTGCTTGCGATTTAATGGACCAGTGGCATCTTTGGTGCACTCATAACTGCAGCGCTGATCTGGCGGCAGAAAGTTGTCCTACAAAATCAAGGGAAATACATTAAATATAGTCGTTGTTTGATATAATCGAGTATACTCACATCAGGATCCACTTCTTTGGCTAATATGGTTATCTCTTCGGGCGAGAGTTGAGCCAACAGGCTCTCCACATCCACATCATCATATTCGCTTAGATCCTTGCCATATAGCTTGGCCGGTGTGGTGAGAGTTGTTGTCTTTGTGGTGGCAGAAGTCTGTAAAGGAAGAAGTTAAAGCCATCATGTAAGTAAGGTCTGGAAATAGTGTTCAGAAATGAGGGTTTTGTCTATCTCGTTATGATAGCGCTCTATAAATTGGAAACAATATAAATAGTACTTGTCCGATCTGTCCCTATATCACCACAGTATACAAAGCTGTAGGCAATACTATTGTCTAACGAATGGGCGCTGAAACAACAGCAAGTTTTTTGTCTATGTTCTTTAAAATTCGCTTTCAGCTAAAAGGAAACAAATTTTTAACACAAATCATGTTTTTTAAGGTATTTAGAGAGGATAAAAGAGTCAAAATGTAATGGCGCAACATGCCATTACCGGCCTATTGCTGTTTTAGAATCTTATATCTAAACTCATCAGCTCACTCAAATAACACATGCACTTGCATAGTCATCATAGTCATCACTTTTCTTCTAGTCTTAGGCCCGTTTTCTCAATGTCCGGTTAGTCAAACTAACGTAAGTTTAGACTTAATAGAGATTCTTTTACCGCGGTTATTGGATAAGTGAGCTACACGCTTATCCGGAGTCTCATTTGTAGTTTAATATTTAAACTACATTTAAGTCCTAAAAGATTTATAGATTGTATCATCGAAAGGAAGTTGCATTGAGACCCGCCGGACCATAATGAAGTCTTGTTAGCTATAAAAAGGCTAAAAAATAACAAATCTGCTGGCGCTGATGAGCTGCCCGCTGAATTTTTCAAGGCTGGCAGTGAGGAGCTGGTAAGTTGCAATCACCAGCTCCTATGCAGAATATGGTCCGAAGAAAGCTTTCCCGAAGATTGGAATCTAAGTGTTCGTTGTCCAAAGAGGAGACCCCGCAGTTTGCGCCAATTACCTCGGGGACAGTCTTTCTCCCATTGCATATAAGGTCCTAACACGCATCATAAGCGAACTGATTGAACCTTAACAGTGTGGCTTTAGACCTGGCAAATCCACCACGGAGAAGACCCAAGAGAGATCAACACCAACCACCTTTTTGTTGACTATATAGCCGCATTTGAAGCCCTGTCTACTTTTGGTATACCAGCAAAGTAAGTTCGACTTTGCATGATGACGTTGAGAAGCACACAAAGCTCCGTCAAAATAGGAAAGAACCTCTCCGAGCCTTTCGATACCAGGAGAGGTTTAAGGCAGGGTGACACCTTATTGTGTCACTTCTTTAGTCTGCTGATGGAGTATATACTGCGCCAGTGTCCAAATGCTAACAGAACGGGCAGCATCTTTACCAGAGATAACATGCTACTTGCATATGCCGATGATATTGATATCATCGTCACACACGAATCTGTGGTAAGACAGGCGTTCTCAGAGATAGTGAAGCAGCCAAAACTTATGAGGATGAGACGAAGTACCAACTATCAACGCGTAGTGAGTCTACGCTTGGACAATCTGTTGCAATGGGAGAATACAACTTCAAGGTTGTTAAGGACTATGTCTACCTTGGAACGACGATAACCAGTGACAACAAAATCAGTCTGGAAATCTGAAGAAGAATTACTCTTACTACGGGCTCAGTAAGGAGTTCAACAGCAGAGCCCTCTCTCGAAAAACGAAAATTGCGCTATACAAGTCGCTTATCATCCCAGTCCTGCTATACGGCGCAGAAGCATGGACAATGACATCAACGGATGAGGCGGCAATTGGCGTGTTCGAGAGAAAAGTTCTTCGGAGGATTTATGGACCTCTAAAAGTTGGCAACCAATTACACATCCGAATGAATCACGAACTGTACGAGCTCTATGGGGACACTAAGCTTGTCAAGCGCATAAAACAACAGCGGCTGCGCTGAATATTTTTCAAAACTTTTTCATGCATTGGGAAATTGTCCACTCTTTGGACAAGTGCGCCCTCCAAAGACTCTAGCAAGCCATAGCCTCGAAAACGGACCACAGTTTGTGGTTAAATGGATTCAGGTGTGGGCTACCAGCAGGCCAATGCCATGGTTGAGTCGTTTTTGCCTTGTGAGCTGGAGCGGAGTCTGGTTGAAAGGTCCACGGCTTGTTTGCATTGTCGAACGTGGTTGAACGACGTTTTCCAAAACGTCGGATTAATACACCTTTGGCAAAGTTTTGAGTCCTATCTCACAAAAATGGAGCTTGGTGACTCCATCATAGGCGACTGCCCACCAAACCATCACATAAGCTGGAAGGTGACCTCTCTGAACTCTCGGAATGAGTTCGGACGCTTATTTTGATGACAGAGCATACATTCAATCGTTCTGCTTGTTGAACGATTCCTCTATGGTGAAAATATTCTCGTCCGTGGACGTTCTTCGCCCACTGGCGACGCAATGCTTTCGATTTTGTCTTGCGTTTTTGTTTCTATGCAGTTGTGTGCAAGTGGCCGGTGTGTCTCTTGTTTGCACTGAGTACTAAGTCACGTTTTATGATGCGCGACATTCTGTCCTTGCTGATCTGCTTGGACGAATTCGATCTTGCACGGCTTTGATGGCTTGTGGCGTTCGCTAAGGTGCGCGGACGGCCCGCATTTCGCACGGTCTTTTATTCCACGAGAGTCCTCAAAAAACTTCACGTTACGATACACAAAGTTTCGGGTGATTTCCCTATCCGAAAGATTTCACTTTTTTCGTGGCCCAATTATGCAGGCCAATTACGACGACACGAGTTTCGAGCGAGCCGCATTGCATGATTGCATAAAACTAACGCCAAAAACTTTTGATGCAGTAATATAGCATAAATGTCACTTGTCAAATAGCCGTCAAGTTGGAGTATTCAATGTTCAATGGTTCTCGAAGACGAGTGTGTTCAATGCGTGTACCAAAATGATTGCGACGACTAGGTATATTTACGTAGTATGTTTCCCTACATAAACTTGTTGTCGTTGCCTGATATTTAAAGTAAACAGGAATTTATATAGCTCCTTTTAAATAACAAGTGGCCCAAAACTAGGTTTTTAACACTTGATCAAAGCTTTCTTCTCGAAAGCGAAAGTTCTTAAAGATAATTCTTGTATTTTGTTTCGTACGTTTTTCTGCTTTAGCTTCAGACTCACTGGCGGCTGTGGCGCACGCCTTTTAACCTTTGGCACCGGTCGCAGCTTGATCTTTTGGAACTCGGCCACTGGCACAACACTCTCCATGCTGGCTAAAGCTGTTGGTGTCTGGGACTTATGACGACTCGACACTCTACCCGGGCACGCACCAAACACTACCGCATAAATGCGAAATCAATAGCCAAACCAAAACAACAAAATGTTAAATCCAATTATGAATGCACCCGGTTGGTGAGCGCTCGCGGTGGTAACTGTGACTGTGACTGGGTCTCGGCAGCGACTGATTTCCAAGAGACACACACCAAAACACAAGACCACCAAATTAAGGCGAGACCCGGCCACAGTCGTGCAACATTTGCTGCTGTTGCTGCTGCAATCGCTCAAGCCCAGACAGTCAGCCAGTCAAGTCAGTAAGCCAACTGGCTGACAGAGAGTTGGCAATGTAAATTAGGAGCGGAGAAGGGGGGGCAGTCAAGTGTGGCATGACTCTGTGATGGTGTCTGCACTTTAATGACTTCCATTTTGAGGCGAGGGAGAAAACAATTGATTTGGCAATGGGAAACAATTGTGCAATCGCGTGAGCTAAGATTTGTATGTCTTTAAAATTTTATGAGAGCATTCCCAACCGGAAGTTAGGGCCACGTTAAGACGAGAGCCCACAATTTACATAAGAACCCTCGGAGTTCTATCAAAGCATGACCTAAACAAACAAAATCCAACTGAACTGAAACCAAAACCAAAAGCCCCAGCCAAGTCTACTAAATTAATGCAGGCGGAGGTGGAGGGGGGCAAATCGAAAGGCGATTGAGAAACTGGTTTTCTGGAGGGCCCAGACATCAGACTTCCAGCTCCTGGCCAACCGGTTTCTAGCTACAAAAAGTACAGCTACCAAGACCCCGAGTACTAGAAGAAACCCGAAAACACACAAATAAACAAGCCCACAAATGGCTAACTACAAATGGCAAGCCAAGTTGTGCAGATGCTTTAAAGATACAGCTAAATGGTAACGTTTTGACCCACTTTAAAGAGCAGCAGCAGCCGAGAGGGAAGCCGGAGCATGCGTAAGATTATGTCAGCTTCTAATGTGAAAGAAAATCTTATCTAGTGTTGACATTTCAATTGAGGGCATTTTGATTAATTGAATAGTCGAGGCCAACAGCCGCTCAACGATGACAAGGCGAAACTCTCAAGTTGTGAATGGAACCTCAAAGGTTTTTAAATTGTTGCTGGCAAACGTTAAAGAACCAAATAAAAAGCAGGTCCCCAAAAAACTGTAAAAACATAAAAAAAGTAATTGCAAAAATAATTGAGCTCATGACACTCCAGAGAGAAGAACTCAACCAGCGACAAGCAGAGAGATGTGCAAATAAATTAAAAAGCAAAACGAGGTGGAATGACAAATAACATAGAAATAGTAATCAAAACGGCAAGGCTTTGCATCAAACAAGACGAAGTTTGCATTCCCTAGGGGCTGAATGAAAAGTTGCGAACTGGTGTAGAATAAACTCATTAGAGTTGGAACCTTAAACAATCTCCCGTAGCAGACTTCCTATTTCGGGAAACAATGACTTTATATAGATTTTTCAATGAGGTAAAATTGAGTAAGATGAGTGTCGAAGATGTTGAAGTTTCGAAACAGGCTATTCCCTTTCTCTTAACTCAACATCGATCCATTTAATCCGACTTACTCAATCAACTCAATAGAACAGAACATCGCTTAAACCAAATTCGGATTGGACTGATCTTGTGTAAAATGAAAACCAAAAAAATCTTGATTCCCGTACTTTAACAATTATCAAACGATGTCAAAAGTAGTTCGATTACAGACTTTCTTAGACCAAGTACGACAAAATAGATAAGAGGTGGGACTATTAGATTACTATTAACATAACAGTACTTGAAATAAGTTGATGTGCTCTTTACCAGAGGTACACAGAGTATAATAAGTTTGTGCAAAAGTATTTAACAGCCAGAAGGAACTAACACCGACCCTATAAATTAGATATATTCTTGATCAGCATCAACAGCCGAGTCGAAATAGCCATGTCTGTCTGTCTGTCCGTATGAACGCAGAGATCTCAGAGATGGTAAGAGAAAGAGGTTTGACGTGTATGGTACAAAAACTTCTTATACTTGTAGGCAGATCAAATTAAGTTTCGATTTTGGCCTCGCCCCTTCCCGCCCCCGCATGTATGGATAAAAGTTTCGTACCTTGGGGACATAATTAGTAATCAAAATTTATTTATCGATCAGCCAAAGGAATGGTAAAGATCGGATGAACAGTAGTCGAGTTATAAGAAAAACAAATAATTTTATGGGCAGCACCGGCCGCACTGAACAGCGGGCTCACCTGGGGGCCCCATGTTAAACGGGTGTGTGGCTCTGCCTGTTTAAAACTACGAAAGATGGAGAGAGTGGCCTTTCCCTTAAGGCTAAAGTCCGGGTTTTTAAGACAATAGTCCTTCCTACTCTGGCTAGGCCCTATCGTCAGCGTAGACTGAAGATAATCCAGCTGATTTCTGTATATTTGGACGTGCACCTCAAGGTTGTCTTATTTAATTTGTTTTTCTTAGAATCTTTACAGCATGGTAGCGTTCAAATGAATCCGAAGCACGACTAAAACAAAATCTATTCAAAACAAGTAAGGGGAGCTGTAGTCGAGTGCCCCGACTACAATATACCCTGTTCCCTTGACTTCTTGTGTTTTCAAACACATATACGCACACTTACACATACACACACACACCAACATACGCACACACGCACGCGGTAACTGACAATGCAAGGCCCCCATCTCTCCCACAAGCAAAATTGATTCGTATATTACTTCGGTGTTTTTTGTCCGATGTTATTGATCTTTTCAGAATAGATAGATATTGGGCCTTACTTGATATATATAAAGTTTGGAAGGTCTATCTTAAAAATTGTGGCACTGACAGATTTTTGCGCTTAAAGGGGGGAGGGGGAGGATTTTTCCAAATCTGAAACAAACTCGATTTGCATCTGGTATACACCTACCTACATGCAGAAATTTGTGGCTCTAGCTCTTATAGTCTCTGAGATCGACGCGTTCAAAGTGAAATTATAGAGATGATTTCACACTTCGTACTCTACGGAGTTCAGAGATCCTCAGAAATGCTTAAATATCAAGCCAAAAGTATTTCCGATTAGGAATTATTTTGAGTCTAGGTATTCTTTTATATAAATTTGAGGTTCCAAAAGACCGCTAACGGCTTTCAAACCACAGCTGCGGTTTTTTCATTCGTCGCCAACAACCAAATCTTCCATCACACTTATACATTTGTATTTGCTTTAACTAGAGTGAAGATGGAAAACATAAAAAGCTGATTTTGAGATTTGCTTTGCTTGGTGCTAAATGCTCAGCATCTATGAATCCCATGGCTATGAGCGAAACATTTACAAATAATATAAATCAATTGATCAGCAATCTGGCACACTTGCAAAGTTCGTTATGATTCGGTACTGAGAGCTGCTTCTGAGAATTTCTTACCAGTAAAAGAGCAATAGAAAGTCAAAAGCTTGGCATCAGGTTCTCACAAAAAATGTAGTATCTGTGCCGGTGTGTAATATGAAACGGTTTGGAACCGTGGAACCATTTAAGACTAACAGGACTGTTCCCTTTTTCGATTTCGATCAGATCATGCGGAATCGGAATTGGTAGCTGTTTCCGTTTCCGAAAAACGATCAAGTTATTTCGTTTCAAAAGTTTTTCCTAAGAGTCAGTGGAATATAAAAGTAAATGGCAATTTTCTTGGCAATGGTGATTCTTTTCATCTTGTAAGTATTTTTATTTTAACATGTCAACTATTGTAGAGATTTTGAAGTATCCTTTGATATATCAAGCCTACAATTTCACTTAGAACCATTTTTTTTTAAATTTGTACCTTAGAAATTCCATGTAGAGGATAGAAAGACGCTCGAAAGGAAATTGAGCTGTTCGCAATTTCCAATCAGAGCATGCATTCGAACATTCATTCGAAAAGACAATCGATTTATATTTCAATCGGAAACGGTAAAACCAAAACGAAAACGATGCGGAATTGCGATCGTTTTAACTTTTTTATTCCACTCGGAAATGGGAACAGGCCTGTATATTACAATATTGCCCTATATCTATGACCAAATATAATTTTTGCGGCACTTAGATGTTTTGTAGTTCCTCCAAACTAAGACCCGCGGCAATGCTTGTGGGCGTTTTGGAATAGTTGTAGCCCCTAATTATAAAGTGGCCGGGTGGCTCAGCGGCTAGAGTGCGCGACCGCTGTGCAAGAGGTCGGGGGTTTGATCCCGCTTTACGCCCGGTCACCCCTCTTTGCTGTTGGCGCCAGCTTTGTAGTAATTAGCCATGAAAAGCTTCTCAAACTGCCGTTCGGATTCGGCGTTAAACTGTAGGTTCCTTTCGCTTGTGCGAAAAATTAGAAGCGCACTAGCCAAGAGATTGAGAGGACCTCGGCTTTGGCCCTTTGAAGCTGTGTCAAGCCATTTTACATTTTACATAAAATTAATATATAAAACAACCGCCCTTAGTATTAGTGCTTTAATACAAGAAGCCCCAAATTCTGAAATCATATCAAATCATATTATTCGGAGTTAAGAGGGGTTTCAAGTTTATTTGCTATGAAAATCCATGTTTCGGAGAATTGATTCTGTAAAAGCTATTTTATAGTAGTTTACTTGTACAACTTTCAAACTTAACAGAATCATATAAAAGTGAAGACTGAGAAATGCTAACATCGATGAAAATATTTCAAAAATTTTTTGAAGATTCTGCATCTTTCATATATAAGACGAAAAACTTAATACAGGTTTCTATTTAATGTCTCTACATTTTCTGTTGCCTTTCTCAACATTTTCGGTAACTTTAATTCGTTTGTGCAGATCACCAGAAATGATAAAACGAAGATACATCTAGCTATTTGTATACTCATTTAAGCTGCCGCCCGTGTAAAAAATCAAGAAACAGAAACCCGGGTAAGACCCGCATTGAAATGATCACAAAAAGTTATCATGATCATAAAAATAGTTTAACAAAACGGCATTGAGAATTATGAATACGATCTATGGTCACGTAGAACTTTCAAAAGAAAACTCATTTTCATTTCTTTTCCTTTGATTTTCTCAAGCGTAACAAACTTCAACATCAAATGCGAATGCTCCCCCTAGAATGACAGCAATCTCTGGCTAACAGTTGCCATCGAAACAGCAGCCACAGAGTCAGCGCACCATGCAAATGCACCGCAAACAAGGTGCGAACGTGCCAGTCGCGTCCACACACACTTAGAAACCGCTATATGTTAGCAATTTGAAATGGTGATGCTCGTAGAACTGTAAGTTATTTGGTATATCTTTTTGGGTTCATTAATTGCAACGGTTCCTAGTTACAATTGGAGCAGCAACGCAGAAAAACCAGACATTCGGGTGCCAAGCGCGTTGGCCCACAAAAAGTGAACGTACATACAAACAAAAATACATATATGTATGTTTTTGGTGATTTGCACAAAATGTATGTATGTTTGTGCTGTGGCGTCGTCTCAAACAGATGGGCGGAGTAGTAAATCGGTCAAGGTGCTTAGGCGATTTAATTAAGCGGGACAACAGTTTTTCAAGCCGTTTACCAACCCACCGGCAATGGTCACGTATCTTGCGAAGCGGAATAGCTGACCACCGGTGGAAAATCACATACATACAACAAACAGCACCTGCCTGCTCTGCCGGTCATGAAAAGTTGGCCAGGCACGTCACAGGTAGAAACGAAATTTTCCACTCTCGCCGCCTAATGACTAATGAGTGGAAATGCGCGAACACGACCCAAAATAGGAAGTGCGGTGCGGCAGATGCTGTATGGTGCTACCAGGAAATTGTAACACTTAAGGAAATAGCAGCAGGAAATTTTAGAAAAAAAAAAATGAAAAATATGAATATGGACGAGCTGACTTTTATGGCGGCGACGACTTGAGAGAGTTGCCAGCTGACAATTAGTTGTTGGCAGGAAAATTGAAGGTGAAACGATGAGCGATCATGGCGCCAATTGTTGCCGGCTGTGATTGAGGATGAGTTTTTTGTATGACAGAGAAAATAATTTAATTGCAAAATGAAATCGAAATTTAATTTAACGAGTTAATGGTACAAAGATTTAGAAATGGCATCTCCTACTCATATGAGAACTTAGCCAAGTGAAACAACAGCATAATCAGGTCTGCCTATACCCAAAGTAGAAATAATGAAAATTTCGTGTTTTCCGAGTGTTAAAGAAATTAACAAGATTTAATTAAGCCTTCCTCAGAACTTGTATAAATATTGTTTTTTCTTGCTTCATTGAAGTTATATTTGATTTTGAAGATTTTTAATCCGATTAACAAGATCACGATTCCTCCAATTTTCTGAATTTCCCAAACTTTCATAACTTTTTAAAGTAGACGTTAAATGTCATCTGATCTGATCTGATTAAGAGAAGACCTGGATCTTTTTGTGGATTCCTCAAAATGGTTTAAATAGAGAGACTGCGCAGAGCCTGACCATCAATTCCCACTACCCCCCTTCCCTCGCCAAACACTTTCACTTCACTTTCAAGTAGCTCATGAGCAGCAAAGCAAAGCAGTGTTCCTATTTATATTTATAAAGTATACCCAGCGGCGCAAAAGAACATTACAAGATCGTTGTTCTCTCTAACACTTTGAAGACTAGCTGCCTTTTACATAAGCTTGGACGTTTTCGTAGGCTTCCTGACTTCAAAACAGAGTTTGATGTATTCGGAAAAGTAGGCGTATATCAAAAAACACTTGGGCTTTGGATTACAAATCCGTATACTATTTGAGAAAGTGTTGACGAGGAAGTATGTGTTCAGTTCACAAGACGATACACAATTTGGAAATTTGTGTGTAGACTTGTGGACTACTGAAAAACTCCACAGACTTAGTGTATGGACTTGTACCGCAGCAACCTTACAACTTGGCACACTATTTAGTTATAGGTGTATCGGATTCTAATGAGGATTTCAAATACATGTGCTGTACACCTCCACCCACCCGACATTTTATAGAAATTTTCTCTTAGTAGTATATAAATGTCTTTCTTTCTCAATCTTTCTCTCTCTCTTGTAGAATTTTAGAATTTTTTGGCAGGGAGAAAGAAAATAATTGAATATGGTCAACCAATTTTTTGTGCTGTCTGCTCGACAAAACAGAAGACCTATTTTTGCATCTTTAGTGTTTTCTGTTTAATGTTTCCGGATCAGAGAAACTCACGAAGCGGTCTTACGAAAACATCTTGAAAGTAATAATTTCGGAAAGTCAATCTCAGCAGCTGATAAGCAACTGAGCAAATCGAGACTTTTGTCAGCTCATTGTGTCTGCGTTAGAAGCACACTAGCACGCATACACACTTGCAGTTTACACACGCAAAAGATCGGTAGATTCTGCCCAGCAAAGTGTCTCATGGTAGCATATGAACAAAGTTGAGCAAAGAGTGCATTGAGAAAAGTCAAAGGTGAAATGTTTTTGTTGGTTCCCTTTTTCATGGTATGCCCATCGCACGCCCATCCCTATTTTTGAGTTAATATCTCAGTTGTGCAATTTCTGCATATTTCAATAATCATGTCATGAAATCTATTCCAAGCTGACTGCCTTAGTGATTTATGGCTTCGTTTTCAAGTGTTGAAAATTGCATGCTATGGCTGTTTACCCGCTGGGATTTATGGTGTGAGGAAAATCGCATGCAATAGGCATATCTGTTCGCACGGCTTGTACATCTGTTGACTATAATTAGAGTCGGTTGCACAATCATGTGTAATGGCAGTTGCACTCAGGACCTGCCACAAATTTGCGGTTTTTTTTTCGGGCTTGGTTAATTCTAGTTTCCAAATGTCAAGGAGTTCACCCCAGCCGGTTCATTGGCCCCCTCTTCACACCTAAAACGTTTCTCTCGCTTTGGCCACTTAAAATGTTTAAACTATTCCCATGCAGCGTAAACAAAAACGCATAATTATGGCCCCTCGGCCGTTTTTAGTAAACAACACAAGTCAAAGACCCCCGACAAATGGCTTTGGCCCATACCAACAGAAAATGCATTTCGAGAAAATTTACATACTTTTTAATTAATTTTGCCTTAGTCTAAACAAGAAATTTGTCCAATCATTAACTTTCACTTGCTGGGGAGGAGTCTGTTTCCCACTATTGTTGTCGCACATTCCGGAAAGTGAAAAATTAGACTCGCAGAAAATGTAGCGACGTGACAAGAGCCGAGCACAAAAAAAAAACGTAAACTACATAAATTTGCGTACTCGCATGAGGAGAGGGCGTATGAGGGTAGCCTATTTGACATTTTATTGATGACGGGCAACTGAAAACATTCCATGCACGTTTCTCATTTTGCCTAAATCGAGCAGCAGCAGCAGCTACAATATCTCAAAGATGCCTCTGCACTGGAAAATTTCACTCGGTGACAGCTGGGCTCATGGTTTTTCTTCATTTTTTGTGACAATATTGCAACATTTAATTGGCGATCGGGAAAGTTACCGCAGCTGCTGCACAACTCTCTCAATTGAAGCGACGAATGGTCATTAGTTAACTTACCACTTTAAGGCCATGGCCAAGTGGTCCATTTTCAATCACTCTCGGTTGGCCTCTGTTATCGCAGATCTCGCAGACTGCAGTCAAGCGGCAAACCGTTCAATTTCTATGCGAATGCATTGAAACGGAACTATCAACGCCTCTCAGTTTTCAACACTCGTACGCTTCACTAGAGGGATTCCATACGGCTGACCAAATGCGGTCGTTCTCAACTTTCCAGCTTCCCAGTTGCCCAGGCCCAAGCCCTAGGCAAAAGTTTTCCTCAGCTGCATTAGAAGCTTGTCGCTGTCTCTGTCAGTTTATTGCCAGCATGCAAATTGCATAAAATATTGCTATATAAAAGCATATTGGTGTTCACTGAATATGCAATTGGAGGGCGATGTGTGGAGGAGGCTGGGAGGGAGTGGGCTATATACGTACATAAACTCCGCATATTGTCGTGCTCAATTTCTTTACAAGCTGTTTCTGCTTCTGCCAACTCAAAGTGCCTTTGCATATTTCAAATTTATGCTCTAAATGGGTTTCAAGTCTGTTCAACTGGATTAGAACTTTGTCAAAGACCGAGTCTTGCGGTGGATTGACAAGAGGAGGACGTGTGTGAAAACTTGCCAAAGAAAAATACAATTATGGTGTGCAGTTGAAAATAAATTCACAATTCCACAAACACACAAATCACTTGGCAAACTTACTTAGGCGTTGACAACGGTTTGAAAAACAATTTTCTTGGGTGGGATAAAAAGCAACTGGCTGAGATAAGAGAAAACTACTTTTGCAACGAGTGTTGAATGGCCTTCAGAATAGTCAGTTATTGTAGCTAAGTGTCGATTGTGGGGTAGTGTTGGAATGTTGCTCGCGGAAAGCGAGGAACATCTTATTACAAGTAAAGCTGCAAATTTCGGAATTTTACATTAAAATACGAAACCTTCTGGATGGAGTTGTTCGAACGCAAAGAAATTCGGAGGAGGATAGAAACAGAAGCAAAAAGCATCGGGAAATCTGGGTAGAACTAAAAACCACGGCCATCAACAGAGTAAGTTTTGAAGAGACAAGTGGTTCAAGTCCTACGTCTCATACTAGATTGGAACTAAAAGAAGAGAGTTAGGAAGCTGCAGTTTTCACAGTTGTTTATCTTGTGCTGAAAGTACTAAGATCAGATTTTGTTTGAATTCTGTCTGGAAATGTGCGAAATTGGCAGAAAACAGTTTTTTGAAACTCGATTGCGCAACTCTCCACCATCAGCGTGTGCGTCCAGCTGGCGCCGTGCTCCAAATCGCTTGGAGTTTGTTGTTTTAACTTACTTCGTAGAGAGACAATTGCACTTGTTGCGACGTCTGCTTGTGCGAGGCCTGCGCCTCGAAGCCAGGCATGCCAGTTGCCGAAATGTGAGCATTGGAAGCAAGGGAATGCCCACCATTGCTCTATCGGGAGTGACACAGATATCTCTGGAGATTTTGCCGTCGGTTGGTTTGCAAATCTCCACAGAACTTCGAGAGATTTTGATTTCTTTTTCGAAAGTCGAGTTAAAAGGTGTGTACATCTACAAACACAGTGCTAAATCGCGTAGGTTCGTGAATTCGGTTTAGTTGGTTTGTGTATTGGCTTTGGTTGTTTTGTCAAGAACTCCTTACAAAATACCTTACAAAAACAGATTTCTGTGGCACCTACGAATTGTTTTTCGGTTGGAATGTGGTTGGAAGATGTTTCTGTGTCACCTCCGGTGAAGAGGCGGTGAAAAGATATTCTTGATACAACGTGAAGTGCAGGCCGACACAGGCGACTCTTTAATAAAAAAAACAACTTCAACGACGATATAAGCATAAACGGATATGCGGCAATTTTCAGGGTAAGAGTAGAGCTCCTGCGTTTGGACTACTCCCCTCACAAAAGTGACCATACATCCTACTTTGTGCAATATGCAGTATGAAAGAAAGTGTAGACCACTTTATTGCTAAATGCACAATCTAAAGCAGGGGCAGGCATAGTCCTATCTCGTGTGCATACGAAAAATCTCAAAGCAGCGCTGCTCCCACACACACAGTATAAGCTATACAAGCGCAGCTGCGTTGCGTGACTTGCTGCTCCGCGACGCAGTCGTTGCTACTGAAATTGAGAGCAATTTTTGCTCTGCTTTCACACACACCAATGCAAAAATGTGAATGTATTGTTTGCCTGCCTCTGATCTAAAGAGAGATGAACAAGGCTGAGAACCTAAAACTATTTCCCGGAGCTCCGGATTTCGGGCTCGAAACAAAATTTACCAATGGTTTGTGTTCGAAAATTTGAGATTCTAGACCCTCACTGCTGTTGGCGCCAGATTTAGAGTGCATGAGGAAGCTTCTCAAACTGCCGTTCGGATTCTACATTAAACTGTAGATCCCAAGAGATTGAGAGGAGCTCGGCTTTGGCCCTTTTGGGGCTGTGTCAAGCCATTTTACATACATTAACAAAAAACAAGAATTTTTGAACTAGAGTCAAACCCAATAGTTTCTTGAATCAAAATAAAAGTACATTAAATATTTTGAAATCTTAACTTAAGCCAATGCTATCCTTAGATACACACAATTTGTTCTAAAAAAGGTCTTAGAAGCAAAGACCTTGAATTAACCACTGAACCGGAAAGACAGAAATCTACCCTCACTTCTTTAGCAAAATGTAAGAACCATTTAAGAGTTACAAGGACAGATCACGATTGTGCTAGAATTCTTCGAGTTTTCTACATTTCTTTCGGATCTCTTTTTTTTCTTAAATTCAATCATTTTTGTAATATATTTCACCAGTTGAGCTTCTAAGTCTCCTTGAATGCTTTCTCTGCTAGGTCATCTTCCAAACGAAAACACACACTCACCTGCAAAGAAAAGAGCAAGGAATAAAATGCATTAATAATTGAGAAACAGTTAATTATACATATTGTTCAATCAAAAAAGACACTCAAACAGACAAAAAACTTTCCCTAAAAATATACATCGAATCCGGGCCCCCACAGGCAGGACGAGAGCAGATAATTACACAAAAGCCACAACAAAAAATTATGTGAAAAGATTAAATTTGTAAGATAAATTGGAGCGGAGCGTGTTGTTGCTTCTCAGTCACTTCCCTGGGAATCATAATAAACATTGTCTGCCGGGGCAGATTTTTTGATGGCACCCAGATACGACGAGAGCAAAACATAAAAAATATATCAAAATGGCAGCGGTAATAAATGAAAATTATGCAAAGTTTGAGCCGAATGATGAAGTAATATGCCCAACCAAGCCAAATACGGTTAACGGAGCGTGTTATAAGACCCCAGAAATCCCACAGATGAGTAAGTGGAAATTTATGAAAATGTAAAGTAAGTAATAAATATGAGCAGGCAGCTGCTTTTACTTGCTAGCATTTCCAAAAAAAATGAAAACTCTCAGAAGTTTTAAGCCAACAACAAGCGTGGCACACCACGCCTACTCCACCTCAGACTCTGCCAACGAGTGATTTGGGCAAATGCTGTTAACAGGCCACAGCTAAAGTGGCCAACAACTTTGTACAAACTTTGCGCTGACAGTTTAAGGCAAAGTGGAACGCAATTTTAAAAGCTTTAATCGTGTCACGGCATTAGGTGGTGATTTAACAGTTTTCTGAGCAACGTTTTCTTATGTTTTGGATCCAAGATGCTAATTGAACTACATTTTGGATAGAAAACTTAATAGTTTGAGAGAGAAGACTATTTGTTGAAAGAGCGAATGGATTAATGAATAATGTTAAGGAGCCACAAGTGTGCCTCTTGTTGAATTAGTGTGAAGGCGGTATGTTTGCATTTCTTTTTGTTATATTTAAAAGATGATCTACTAGTGTTTGCACAACTCTTTAAAGGCGGTGCGAATTGTTTTTGGCGAAATTGAATTGGTTACGGAATGGAATGCGTATGAATCATGTAGAATCCTACGTCCTTGAGGAATTCGTGACATGATATCAAACTCTTTAGATCAATCAATAAAGTTTTTATCACATAATTCCGTCGATGTTATAAAGAAACTTAACTCACTCTTCCAATATCCCTTATTAAAAATATTTATAAGTACATGCATAATTCTCCAAACAAATCTATGGCTAAGTAGTACACACAAACAAGTTTCATTTTGTTGTTTTCTGTTGTTTTTTTGTCGACAATTTTCATTTGCCTGGCGTCAATTAAATGACGGAAATGACCAATTTTAATGTTGGTCGTTCTTCTGTTTTCGCTTGCTTTTTTTTGTTGTTGTAGTAGTTATGCCCCCATTCCGAGCAGTTTTTCATGTCTTTGCTTTGATGGCCACCATCAAATGGTCAGAAGCAAATGCGATTAATTACTCAGTTCACAGACAATGTTAAATGACGCTTTTGACGCCTTCGCGGGGGCGTTTAAAGCCCCAATTGTGGTACAAAGTGAAAGCAGGGATTATCCCACACGTTTGGGCATAAAAAGTTTATAAGAGGGCTAAACTAATTAAGAAGAAATACAAATTAAAGACAT